>JAAFCE010009126.1:31340275-31368619 GCA_013389805.1 Trigoniulus corallinus
GTGATTGGCAGATGCCTCCACCAACAAGGTGCCATTGCGCAGTTTCTTGACCGAGGTCACATCACCGGCAATGCCCTTGATGGCTTTGGCGATAAGGAAGGGCGACGCCTTCCCCAGGGATGCACCATCCACCCCGGATATGGAAAGAAACCAGGGAGGGTAGGAAGAAGGAATAGAAGTGCTTTTGACTGCACCTGAGGCTTCCTTAGATGCAGGAACACGCTTTGCATCAGCGGTGGAGCCCTGCACCTTAAGGCTAAGAGGCCGTTGCCTCTTGTTAAGGGCAGGTGCTGATGTATTTGACACCACAGGGGCATTCCCTGATCCAGTTGGGTGACTGGGGGAACGCGGCCTTTTAGTTGGAGCAGTGCTCGTCTCCATTAACTCACTGGCAGCTGGCCCACTCAGTTGAGTGGGACCGAGCCTGCCATCTTCCGGCTCAACACAAGTCATTGAAACTAAAGAAGGGGGAGAGGTGGGGTTTTTTGAAGAGGCCCCCAGCCTCTGGGTTATAGTTGCCATAATTGTTGTGAATTATGATTTCGCTGCCCGCAGTTCTCACCCACCACCGAGCCCAACGAGGGGACGCCCATTCGGGTCGTCGAGAGTGCTCGGACAGGATACCGTTAGGGTGGCATAATCCCCGAGTACCGGACCATTGGCATCGGGGTTGACTGCCGGTCCACTTACAGTCACCCTAGGAGGCATAACAACTTATGCGCCCCCGGCCGATTGACCAAGACCGGGCTACTGCCTTGGCCTCCCGTTTGCCCCGGAAGCTGTGGCCAAAGTGATGTGTTGGATGTGTAGGGCCGCAGCCCTAGACCCTCCTCAATCACCAGGATCCGCTTTTCCCAGGGTACGGGTCTCCACGCACGGCAAACACGCGGGTAGGCGTTTTTTACGGTCACCTCAGTGAGGAACCTATGTCGACCACGAACAAGTCAGATACTCATCCAATAAAGGAGAAAAGAAAGATACAACCAACCACAATGATGGTATCGTCCTGTCCAGACCACGTCATAGACAAACACGACAGTGGTGTTGTCCAAACTGGGGCAAGAAAAAGTCACCCCTTTTAGTCGCCTCTTACGACATGCAGGTATGCAGTGTGCCTATTCTACCCCGGGCACACACGGGGATGCTGATGACGTGGGGAAGCTTGAGGGGTCCAAGGAGAATGCACAAAAGGGCCTACAGGACATTAAGACAGCAATGGAGAGAGGGGGTCTTAAAGTAAACATGAAGAAGACAGAGTACCTAGCTTTCAATTTTAGTGGCCAGGGGCAAGGAGGTGAGATCCGCTGTGGCAGTGAGGGTATACCAGTGGTGCAAGAGTTTCGTTATTTAGGATCAGTTTTCCAGAGCAATGGGGAGATAGATTCAGACGTGACCCATAGGATTAATGCCGGATGGACGAAGTGGAGGCAGGCAAGTGGTGTCCTGTGCGACCGCCTGGTCCCCATAAAGTTAAAAGGTAAAGTTTACAAAACAGTCGTTAGGCCTGCTTTGCTATATGGCTCAGAGTGTTGGGCAGTTAGGAAGAACCATGAAAGGAGAATGCAGGTGGCTGAGATGCGAATGCTGCGTTACATGACAGGGGTGTCCCGAGCTGACAGAGTCCGTAATGATTACGTTAGAGGTAGCTTGGGGGTGGGGGACATTGTGGAAAAGATGAGGGAGAGGCGGTTGAGGTGGTATGGGCATGCGATGAGGAGAGGGGAGGAGGAGCTCATTAGGTCCATTATGGGTATGCATGTGATAGGGGGCTCCAGAGGTAGGGGAAGACCAAAACGGACGTGGGAGCAGGTGGTGCAGGGGGACATGGTGACATGCGGGGTGGCGAGGGACCTGGTGGGGGATAGGCGGGAGTGGAGGTTAAGAACCCGCAGACCCGACCCTGCCACTGGCGGGAGGAGGGTTCGATGATGATGATAATTTGGCATACATACCGATCTCTTGGGTGCCCAAATTTGTACAAAATTGCAACGGTCATGACAACATATTTCAACTGTCATTGCAAGGTAATAGAACAATGAATGACTACCATAACTGTGTTATAGGGCCCTAATGACCTTTGAAGTCGATGGGCCTTAAACACAAACAAACCCAACTGTTATACGGGACCATTGCAAAGACTGTTAGGATGGGGTTTTGGGGTTGCAACCCCTCCCATGCACATATAAAGTTATATTTGCATAATAAGTGAGATTTCACTCAACTCCCCCCTCCCCTGTATTAGCTAAACTCTTCCCCGACGAAAATCCTGGATCTGCCACTGGTTATGAGAGTTGCAATTTTGAACACATGCATGCACCCAAGAGATCAGTATGTACGCCAAATTTGTATGTAGGCCAAATTTTCTGTATGCCAAATTGTCATACTCCGAATGTGTATGTATGCCAAATTGTCATACTCCGAATGTGTATGAATGCCAAATTGTCATACTCCGAATGTGTATGAATGCCAAATTGTCGTACGCCAAATAGACTAGGCCAAATTTACGTAATCCCTGGCCCTCCGCAACATCTGGTTGTGTAGGGTACTGCAGCTAAGCCCCCACTGGTGCAAGGTCTTCAGTATACCATGGTGCTATGTGGTATCATATTCCTTCTCTACATCAAAGAAGACAGCCACTAAGTGCTGTCTGTGGAGAAAGGCCTCACGTACTGCAGTCTCCAGGGAGATCAAGTGATCCACTGCAGACCTGCCAGCACGGAAGCCACATTGGGCATTGGCGAGAAGGTTGTGTCGTTCAAGATACCACACCAGGCGCCAGTTTACCATGCGTTCCATCGTTTTGCAAAGACAGCTCGTCAATGAAATGGGTCTGTAATTTTTTGGAAGGCTACTATCCTTCTCAGGTTTTTGCAGTGGGACTGTAGTAGCCTCTCACCAACCTGCAGGGATTTCATGCTGCTGCCAGATGTAATTGAATACCTCAAAAAGGTATCTACCACCTTTCTCTGGTAGGTGGCATAGCATTTGATAGTGGATGCTATCTGGTCCAGGGGCAGTGTCCCTGGCTCTTGCTAGAGCTGCCCACAGCTCCCAAGGGGTAAATGGATTGTTATACCCCTCAGCAACACCACCAGTGAAGTTTGGTGGATGGCGTTCTGCAGCTTGCATCATCATCATCATCATCATACCCTTATCCCGCTTGTGGCAGGGTCGGGTCTGTGGGTTCTAGCCCTCCACTCCCGTCTATCTCCAACCAGGTCCCCGTCCACTCCGCACACTGCCGTATCCCTACGGACAACCTGCTCCCACGTTAATTTTGGCCTCCCCTGCCCCAGGTGCTCCCGACCACCTGCATTCCTGGTATGGCCCTGACGAGCTCCTCATTTCCTCTTCTCATTACGTGACCATACCACCTCAGCCTATTTTCCCTCATCTTTTCGGCAATGTCCACCACCCCCAGACTACCTCTAACATATGCATTCCTAATTCTATCTGCTCTCGATACCCCACTCGTGTACCGCAGCATTCATATCTCGGCTACTTGCATTCTAGTTACATGGCTTTTCCTCATTGTCCAGCACTCTGAGCCATATAGCATAGCTGGCCTAACCACTGTCCTGTAGAACTTCCCCTTCAACTTGATTGGGACCCTCCTATCACACAGGACTCCGCTTGCCTGTTTCCATTTCAACCACCCTCCATTGATCCTACGGGTCACATCCAAGTATATCTCCCCATTGCTTTGAAATGTTGATCCTAGGTACTTTACCTCCTGCACCTTTTTTACCAGTTCACCCCTTGAACGTATGGCCCCGTCATTTTCTTCACCCTCCCAATTGAAAGCTAAGTACTCAGTCTTATTTATGTTAATCTTTAGCCCTCCTGTTTCCATTGCTCCTCTTATGTCAGTTAGTCCCTTCTCTATCTGCTCTCTGCAGTCACTAATTTTCCCTATCTCATCGGCAAATGCCAGGCTCTGTGGGGCCCATTCTCCCACACCCGTCAGCAGTTTGTCCATAACCAGGATGAAAAGGTATGGGCTAAGTGCTGAACCTTGATGCACCCCAACTTTCACTGGGAAGCCTCCAGTGTTTCCCCAAGGTGTCCTTACCCTGGCTATGAAACATCATACATATCCTGGACTATTCTAATAAACCCTTCTTCTACCCCCTATTCCGTAATACTTCCCAAACAATCCTTTCGTTGAACACTGTCATAGGCTTTCTCCAGGTCGATGAAGATGACATGGAGATCTTTCTTTGCTGCCCTATACTTTTCCACCATCTGCCTGAGAATGAAGATTGGCTCCATTGTGGACCTACCTGGCATAAACCCGAACTGATTTGCATGGACACTAGTACTATCCCGGAGGCGACGCTCCATTACTCTCTCCCAGAGCTTCATGGAGTGGCTCATTAGCTTAATACCTCTATAGTTGCCGCACTCTTGGACATCCCCTTTACCCTTGTAGAGTGGTAGTATCCAACTCTCATGCCATGCAGATGGCATTCTATCCCCACTAGCTATCTTATTGAAAAGTTTCACTAGCCACATGGTACCTGTCCTCCATAAGCTATGCCATACTTCAATAGGGATTCCATCTGGGCCTACAGCTTTTCGACCTTTCATCTTCCTAAGTGCCCCAGTTACTTCCTCCTCAGTTACTTCCTCCTCCTCGGTGGCTATGTCCTCACCTCCCCCCACTTCATTCAAGAGGTTTTGGAAGTACTCCTCCCACCTCCTCTTTACCATTGTTGGAGAGAGCAGGACCCTACCTATGCCATCCTTCACTGTTATGGCTCGGGGTATATCTTTTGCTGCCCTATCTCTAGCCTTGGCCAGTTTGAAAACTACTCTCTCCCCTTCCTTAGTCCCTAACTGCTCATAGAGAGCCTCATACTTCTGATGCTTGGCCAGGGCAATCTTCCTCCTAGCAGTGGTCTAGGCCTGCCTATACTGAGTCTTTGATGCCTGGTCCCCTATCTCCTGCCACCTGTGGAAAACAACCTTCTTTTGTTTGATGACTGCTTCTATCTCCTCCTTCCACCACCATGTTTGCCTGTTACCCTGGACTGTGCTTCCCACTCTACTCTGCCCCAGGATGGTTTTCCCACTGGCTCTAATTTTTCTGGCAACCCTGTCTCACATGGCATCTGTTGTCCCTTCCCAATCCCAGTCAACTTGCCTGTGCACTTGTTGTGAAAATTCCTGTGTTGGTGGGTAGTTTCCACCACCTGATAACCTGCTCTCCTTTAAAAGAATGTGTCTTGCCTGCTGCTTTCACTAATATTTCTAACATTAGTAGCCGATGGCCACATTCCTTTTCGAAATTTTCACTGGGGAGTGCCCAGCAATCACGAACCTCGGATCTATGCCTCCCTCTTACCATGAAGAAATCTATTTGTGACATCCCTTGGGGTGACTGGTATGTGATAAGGTGCTTGTCCCTCTTCCTCAACCATGTGTTTGCCAATGCGAGGCCAAGTGCATTTGCTGTGTCAAGGATTCGCTGCCCATCTGTGCTTACTGTTCCATACCCTAATCCCCCATGGACCTCCCCATAACCTTGGTTGTCTTTCCCTATATGCCAATTAAAGTCTCCCCCAATAACTAATCGCTCATTCCCCTGGCATTGCCCTACTGGTGCCTCCAGTGAGTGCACCAAATCCTCAAACTCATTTCGGAGGCAATCCTTTGTGGGTTCATCTAGCCCTGCCTGGGGGCATACGTGCTGGTGAGGTGAATTGTTGACTCGTTTCACTTGGGTGACCCCTTGTTTAAGCTCACTATCCAAAACTATGCCCACCCCATTTCGCCCCCCTTCACTGGCAGTATAAATAAGCTTCTATCCCTCCACAAGGGCCCTTGATCTATTCCCTCTCCACTTAGTTTCTTGGAGGAAAGCTACTTCGATCCTCCGTCGCCTTAGGGTGTTAACTAGTTCCCCTGATTTACCTGTAAGGGACCCCACGTTCCACGTCCCCAACCTAAGCTTTGCCCCCTTGCTATCTGCGCATGCTCCGACTACATGCCCCGCCTACCCCACATTCTGCAGCTTACATAAACTGCAGAAATGCTGCCGTGTAGTGCTGGGAACTAGAGACGGCTGCAAACGTCCTTGCCAGTTCCTCAGCCACCTCACAGGACAGAAGACAATGTCTCTCTTGTACAAGGAGACTGGAGCCACATGATGGTAAATATCTCCCTTGGATCTTCCTCAGCTTTTCCCAGACTTCCTTGGAGGGCGTGTGATGGGTAAGTGAAGAGATGCACTGACTCCATGAGGAGCGTTTGGCCTCCGTGATCACCCGCAGTGCATATACCTGGGTTCTGAGATAGTCGATACGGTTGGCCTCGGTAGGATGAGATTGGAAGCTGCAAAGGGCTCATTAGTGAGCCTGAATCGCACTCCGGAAACCCTCTGTCCACCATGGCACACGTGCTCAGGGTGGGTTACACCATCTCTGGGGGATGGATGCCAATGCCGCCCCGACCACCACCTCTGTGAAGTGACTCACTAGGTCGTTGACCCCATCAACATCACACAGTGGGCGAAAGTAGATATAGCGGGCAAACTCCTCCCAATCTGCCCGATGCAGACACCACCGTGGTGGGTGTTGGGGTAATGCCCCATCTCCACTGCTAATGGGAGCAGCGAGTTGCGGTGGATACACCAGTTCTCGTCTGATCACTGAAGTTAAGCAACGCAAGCCCAGTTAGTACTGACATGGGTGGTCGCTCAGGAAAGCTGGGTACTGCTATTACCCAATAATCGTCGCATTAGTGTAGTGTCTGTGCAGTCTATGCACTAGAACTATGCAGTGGACAGGTCTCTAATGACCTCTTAGTTGACAGGACCTTAAACACCAACAAACAAACAAACAAAAATCCACTGCTAATCTTGATGGGGAAGTGATCACTTCCACAAGGGTCTGACAAGACCTCCCACTGCAAACCTGGCGCCAACCCAGGAGAGCAGATGGATAGGTCTATAAATGACAGTCCACCAGTGGCAATCATGACATGTGTGGAGGCGCCAGTGTTTAGAACAATGAGGCCATTGTGTGACACCCATTGGTCCACAAGTCGCCCCTGGGGGTTATGACTGTCTGAGCCCCATTGGGGATTATGGGCATTAAAATCACCCATTATCAAAAAGGGTCTTGGATACTGGGCACAGAGGGAGTCAAGGTCTGCCATTGAAATATCAATCACAGGTGGCATGTAGAGGGAACATAGAGTGGTAGGCACAGCCAGTTGCAACGAGACCGCCACTGAGAGGCGTCTGCAAAGCCACTGGCACATGAATGCACCCATTCCGGATAAGGATAGCCAACCCTCCCACAGGGTAGCTTCCTTGCTCCCGGGTGTCTGCATATACAGTGTACCCCCATAACGAAATGGAGGTATCACAGCGACACAGGATCTGGAGGGAGATGCAGACAGGGTTGTGCCTCGAGATCAGAAGTGCGATCTCGTCCCTCTTGTGGGAAAACCCTCGACAGTTCCATTGTAGGAAATTTACCATCAAGTGGACTTAGGTGGCTTGTTTCTATTCCTCCCTTTTCTCCGTCCCATTGCAGAAAAGGGAGGGACGCCTTCAATTGGTTCATCCTCCTCCATCACCAGGAGGAATCCCCATCTTGCCCCAGTTGGGGCATGAAACCACCCCATGTTCTCTGCCACTGGCTAGAGAGCTGGGGTGGACGAACCAAGGACACCGCCCCACTGTGGAAGTGGTAGGTGTCCCTACTTTCTTTCTTCCTGTCTCACCCACCACCCTCTCCATGGAGTGGGCTGGCTGGGCTGAGACACGTAGGGAGGTCTTCAAGGGAGAAGCCTTTCTTTGATGAGTTGCATCTAGGGCCTCCAAAGAAGCTGGCACCGCCATCATTGGGGGGTCCATGCATGGGCCAGAGGCGGTGCTGGAGCCGCAAGAGGCCATGGAAATGGGGTCGGGGTGCATCTCACAGCCAATGCTGGCACAGACCGGCACCCCGGTAACCCCGCATGCCCGAGTGGGCGTCAAACGAATGAGAGGGGGGAGCTGAGTTAGGGTGTTCGTCTGGGTACAGAGAGAGAGCACAGCAGCTGCCTTGGCAGCACCTGCATAGGACACCCCACGGCTGGGGGTCCCTGACAGGCTAGCAGCCGTCGTGCATCCTGAAAGCTAATACCCTTCTGAACACACAACTCCTGGATTGCACGTTCCTGCAGCCAAGTCGGGCAATCAGGGGAAGAAGGCGGGGTGGTTGCCCTTACAGTTGACACAAAAAGGCACAGTCTTACAAGACTCAGGGGAGTGGTCACCCTGTCCACAAGTGCCACACACGGCCTTGGCAGAACACAAATTCTGTCCATGGCCATATCGCTGGCACTTGAAGCACCGAAGCAGGCTCGTGATGAAGGCACGGACAGGCAAGCGGAGGTAGCCAGCCATGATGTACTCTGGCACCATGGGCCTACCAAAGGTCAGCACCAAGGTGTCAGATGGGCGGGATTATCCATCCCGTTGGACCGAGGTGCGGCAGACAGCCACCACACCCTGGTCCATGAGCTCCTCCGCTATCTGCTCTTCTGATTCCCCACGTAGGTCGGGGCACCACACCACACCTCTACTGGTGTTTAAGGTGCGATGGAGTTCGACCACAGGGAAGAGACCGAGCTTCTGCAGTTTCAGTAATGCCACTATCTGGTGAGGGGCAGATGCCTCCACCAACAAGGTGCCATTGCGCAGTTTCTTGACTGAAGTCACGTCACCGGCAATGCCCTTGATGGCTTTGGTGATAAGGAAGGGCGACGCCTTCCCCAAGGCTGCTCTATCCTCCCCAGAGATGGAAATAAACCGGGGAGGATAGGAAGAAGGTATGGATGGTGGTTGGACTGCACCTAAATTCTTAGATGCAGGAACATGCTGAGCATCGGCTTTGGAACCCTGCACCTTAAGGCTAAGAGGTCGTTGCCTCTTGTTAAGGGCAGGTGCCGATGCCGTAGACGCCACAGGTTCGTTCCCTGATCCAGCTGGCTTACTGGGGGAACGCGGCCTCTTTGGCCCCTTAGGTGGGACCGAGCCCGCCATCTTCCGGCTCAACACAAGTCAGTAAAAAAGAAGAGGGAGGGGTGGGGTTATTTGATGAGGGCTCCAGCCTCAGTTCTAGGGTTGCCATAATTTTTGATAATTATGTGTTCACTACCAAAGGTCTTACCCACCACACAGAACACCGGATCAACGCCGGGTCACACCGAGCCCATTCGGGTCGCCGAGATTCCCCAGGCAGTATACCGTTAGGGTGGCATAATCCCCAAGTACCGGACCATTGTCATCGGGGTTGACTGCTGGTCAACTTACAGTGACCCTAGGAGGCATAACCACTTATGCACCCCGGCCGATTGACCAAGACCGGGCTACTGCCTTGGCCTCCCGTTTTCCCTGGAAGCTGTGGCCAAAGTGATGTGTTGGGGATGTAGGCCGCAGCCTTAATCCTCGATGTCTGTCAGCCAAGCCACAAGTGTGGGGTGGCTCGGAGAGACATCGCAGGACGTGCACCTACTCAATCACCAGGATCCACTTTTCCCAGGGGTGTGGGTCTCCACACATGGCAAACACGCAGGTAGGCGTTTGTTTATGGTCACCTCAGTAAGGAACCTACATCGACCGCAAACAATTCAGACAGTTATCAAGTAACTGACACAGATAGGACACGAACAACCACAATGATGGTATCGTCCCGTCCAGAACACAAGTCATGGGCAAAGACGATAGTGGTGTTGTCCAGTCAGGGGCAAGAAAAGGTCACCCCTTTTTGTCGCCTCCTACAACATGCAGGCATGCAGTGTGCCTATTCTACCCCGGACGCACAAGGGTGAACTGGAAGGAGGCAGCCATTCATGGTAAGCTGAGGCTGAGGGGGAAGCCCTTGCTAATGACAGAAGTGCATGACTGTTAATTTCTCAGGGGAGAACTTATAGCCAAGTGAATTGGCAAACTCATTGGCACTACTGAGTGCCAGTTGCAGCTGATGTTCACCACTATGCACTGCAGCAGCCCAGGACAGGATGGAAAAGTCATCCAAAAATAGGGAAGACTGTACTGGGGGTGAATGGAGGGGGGTAACACGTTCACCACAACAGCTAAGAGCGTCACACACAGGACAATCTCCTGTGGGACACCACTCTACTGCAGAAAGACTGTGGAGCAAGTGTTCCCCACACACAATCTGAAGGTCCAGTCAGACATAACTACAGAGGAAGAATGGCAAATCATCCCTGAGCCCCCTGAGTCTCCAATATACCATGGCGCCACGAGGAGTCATATGCCTTCTCCACATCAAAGAAAACTGCCACCAAGTGCTGTCTGTGAAGAAAGGTCTCGCACACTGCAGTCTCCAGTGAAATCAAATGATCCACTGCAGAGCTTCCAGCATGGAAGCAACATTGGGCTTTGGAAAGCAGGTGGTGCCATTTCAGATACCACACCAGAAGCCAGTTAACCATGGTTCACATGGTTCACATGGTTTCACAGAGACAGCTCGTCAATATGGGCCTATCATTTGTTGGGAGGCTACTATCCTTTCCAGGTTTTGGGAGGGGAATGATGATAGCCTCCTGACAGCCTGCAGGGACTTCATGCAGCTGCCAAATATACTTAAAAATATCAAGCAGGTAGAAGAAACCCTTCCCTGGTAGGTGTCGTACCAAATTGGTAATAGATTTTATCAGGGCAGGGGGCAGTCCCCCAGGTCTTTGCTAGAGCCACCTGCAGCTCCCAAGGGATAAAGGGATTGTTATACCACTCAGCAACACCACCATCATCAAAATCAACCCACCCTCCTCCTACATGAGGCAGGGTCGGTTCTGCGGCTTCTTACCCTCCACTCACACCTATCCCCAACAAAGTCCCTCTCCACCCCACACGTCTATATTTCCCTCTGCACCACGTGATCCCACTCCCGTTTTGGATTTCCCCTGCCCCTGGTGGCCCCAATCACCTGCATACCCATAATGGACTGAATAATCTCCTCCCCCTCTCCTCATTGCATGCCCATATCACTGCAACCGCTCCCCCTAATCTTTTCCACAATGTATCCCAACCCCAAGCTACCTCTAACATAATCACTACGGACTCTGTCGACTCGTGACACCTCAATCATATAGCCCAGCATTCACATCTCAGCCACTTGGATTCTTCTTTCATCTTTCTTCCTAACTGGCCAACACTCTGAGCCAAAAAGCAAATCAGGCCTAATGATTATTCTCTAAACTTTGCCTTTTAACTTGATTGGGACCTGGTGGTCCCACAGGACTCCGCTTGCCTGCCTCCACTTCAACCATCCAGCGTTAATCCTATGGGTCACAGAATTGATCTCCCCATTGCTCTGGAAAACTGATCCTAAATACTGAAACTCTTGCACCACAGGTTTACCCTCACCACCACAACGGATTTCACTCCCTTGCCGCTCACTGCTAAAATTGAAAGCAATGTACTCTGTCTTCTTCAGGTCTACTTTAAGATCCCCTCTTTCCTTTGCTGCCTTAATGTCCTGCAGGCCCTTTTGTGCATCCTCTCTGGACCCCATAAGCGTTCCCATATCATCAGCAAATACCAGGCCCATTCCCCTAATCCCATCAGCAGCTCATCCATTACTAGAGTGCATAGGTATGGGCTAAGTGCTGACCCTTGATGCACACCAACCTCCATGGTGCAGGATGCTGTGTTTCCCCATGCTGTTCTCACCCTAGCAATGGAACCCTCATACATATCTTGCACTATCCTAATATGGCCTTCATCAACCCCCTTCTTCCTTAAAACACTCCATAGTACCTGTCTAGTAACACCATCATATGCCTTCTCCAGGTCAACGAATACTGCATGGAGGTCCTTCTTTGCTGCTCCATGCTTCTCTATCATCTGTTGTAGAATAAAGATTGGTTCCAAGGTGGAACTATAAGGCAGAAACCCAAATTGATTTCCTTGGACACCAGTCTGGTCTCTGAGGCGGCATTCAATGACTCTCCCCAACAGCTTCATAGAATGGCTCATCAGCTTTATGCCCCTATAGATCCCACAGTCCAGGGCGTCGCCTTTGCCCTTGAACAGTGAAATTATTAAACCCTCTCGCCAGTCAGCTAGCATCCTGTCACCATTTGCTAACTTATTAAAAAGCTTCCCTAACTATGCAATTCCTGTAGTCCCCAAGATGTGCCAAACATCAATGGGGATCTTACTTTGGCATATGGCTTTGTGACCTTTCCCTTTTTGAAGGACTGTGACGTTCCTCCTCATGCACCATATCCACTGCCTGTGTAGTGATTGGGTGGCTGTCTGTGACTGTTGCACAGGTAGCAGTATTTAAGAGGCTATAGTAGTATTCCTCCCACCTTTTGGTTACCTCTGCTGGTTAGAACAGGACCCTGCCACTAATATCCTTGACTGTTATAGCCCTGGTAACATCCTTACTAGTTCTATTCCTGGTCTTGGCCAATCTAAAAACTGTATTCTCTCCTTCCCTTGTCCCCAACTTTTCATATAAGGCCTCATACTTCTGGCACTTGGCCAGGGCAATGGTGCTCCTGGAGGTTTTCTTTGCCTTAACATAGTCTGTCTTGGAAACCTGGTCCCCTATTTCCCTCCAGCTACCTTCTTTACCTTGATGAAAGCATCAACCTCCTCATTCAACACCATGTCTGCCTACCATAATGAGCTCCTCCTACTCTACTCCTACCTAATACTGCCTCTCCACATCTAATCTTCCTAGCAACCCTGTCCCACATGGCATTGGTGGACCCATCCCAGTTCCAGTTGACCTGCCTGAGAACCTCCTGCCAGAATTCATCATGAGGAACACCGCCAGAGAAGTCAATTAAAGGGCGTTCTGCAGCTTGTTTTTGATTAACCTTCAAGCACTTGCATGGGCGGCACAATTTTGTGCCACTGTAGCAGGACTGAATAAATGATTGGGACCACCTAGTATTCTCAAGGTGCATATTTGGTCACCACTTGCAATTAAATTTTTTTTCCATCTCATGTCATTTTGGAGCAATTCGTTTTAGAAGTAGCTGGGGTTGAGGAGGTTTACACAAACAGCTATTCTGCTGCCTCGCAAGTTCATAGGAAAGTGGTTCCCCATAGCAGGATTTTTGGGGCTCCATGGGACAAAGCACTGCAGATCCATGGTCCGACTATCAGGGTCCCACTATTGGGGTTTGACCATCGTGGTCCAAACCAGCAGGGACCCACTGCCAGAGTCCCAGTATCAGTGCCCAAGTATCAAGGTCCGACTATCATGGTCCCAGTATCAGGGCCCAAGTATCAGGGTCCGACTATCATGGTCCCAGTATCATTTTCTCAGTATCAGAGAAGGTATCAAGGTCCCAGTATCAGGGTCCTAGGATTAGGGTCCCAGAATCAGGGTCCTACTATCATGGTCCCACTATCATAGTCCTAGGGTCAGAGTCCAAGTATCAGGGTCCCGGTGTCAAGGCCCCAGTATCAGGGTTAAGATATCATGGTCCCAGTATCAAGGTACCAGAATCAGGGTCACACTAGGTCACATCTAGTTTAGTTTCTCATTTAATTTCGTTTATATCTGTTTAATTAACTAGATTTGTCATGATGCTTTCTATAAACATCTAGTAAACTGCCATATGCAAAGGAAAATGAGAGGCGGCCAGTTTGCTGCCTTGCGAGCTTGAATGTCTTTCAAAATAACGCAAGCGCTTGAAGGTTAATGACAGCTGTCCTGTAGTTCTGGGAAATGGAGATTGCTGCAAACGTCCTTGCCAGTTTCTCGGCCACCTTGCACAGCAGAAGTAAATGTCTCCCTTGCACAAGGAGACCAGAGCCACATGATGGTAAATACATTCCCTGGATTTTTTAAAAGAAAACATATGTCCTCTAAAAAAAACCCATCTCCAAACAATTTTCAAATTTGAAATAATGTAGAATAAAGAGTTTGCAATAAGCCCATGAAGCAAGTTTTTCAAAACTCAACCTGGGATTTATAAAAATTGTATTTTAAAAGTGTGTACCTCAAAAAATTCTGCCAAGAAAATTCTACATTGGCCACTTAACCCTAGAGAGATAATGATCCCTTTGCTGTTACATTACAGATAAATGGTAGTCAGTGAGACTACCAAAGTATTGTAAATTCCAATATATTATTGAAATACAGTGCTATAACTTTAAAACTCAATTGCATATTTATTAATCAACATGCTGCAATGCAAAATACCAAATTTATTTTAAATGTTCACACTCAATACACATTTGTCCTCGATGATTAACACAGATTACTCTGGCATGAATATTGCATCACCCATTTAATTTTTGAAGGGCAGAAGGAACAAACCCGACGATTTCATGTAGCAGATGGGTTTGCACCCTCCACAGCTTGACTTTTGGTTAGGGGGGCCTTTGGTTTCCCCCTGGCCAAGGTGCTTGACGACCACCTGCATTCCTGAAATTGCCTTAATGAACTCCTCATCTCCTCTCATTACGTGACCACCCCCAGGCTACCTCTAATATACTCATTTCTAATTCTATCAACTGTTGACACCCTGCTCATGTACGCAGCATTCGCATCTCAGCTTGTTGCATTCTACTGAAGTGGCTCTCTTCCCTGCCTAACACTCGGGTACTGCAGCCAAATTTTCCATTGGAAAATTGCTAGGCTGCCCCCATAATAGTGCTGCACCACGAATTACAGGTGTCATACAGAGCTGCGCTACTACAGCATCTTTACAAACGTGGATGGCAAAGGTAGTCTGTCAGACAACCAGATACCAAAAAAATATAGATTGCAATTAATTTATAAGGAAATTATTGCATGGATCATTATTAATTAGAAAAGAATGAAGGTACTTAAAATTTCAGGGACATCGCATGCTTAGAAACCAATCATCAGCGATTTTTGTAAGATGCAGGTAGTCTGTCAGGCTACCATTTATCATTCTAGGGTTAATTAAACAACGCATTCTGCAAGGATGAAAATGAGCCACTTCCCCAGGCTTCATTCAGATTTTTAGTCTAGAGGAGATGGTCGTCCACCATCCCTATGGAATTTGTTCCTGCAGAGAACATTTTCTATGGTCCAATTCCAATTAACTTGCAGTTTCATATGTAATTGCAATTGAATCTAATGTGTACAAGGAGGTCTTATCCATCTGGGCGTTATGGCAAATGCACATTAATGCATTTATAATAACTTGAGTCTAATGCAATTTTGACGTTGTGTTCAAGTTTTCTTGAAAACCAGTAGAAGTCGTTTCAACATTCATGTCACTTAATAAGAAAAATATATTAACTACGTTGGAAACATTAAAAAACACAAACTCAGAGACATGGGGTTTTTTGGGGGCCATGGGTTATTTTATGAACAAGTTCCGATTTTTTGCAAAACACCAAAAAATGAATGACCAATGAATAGATAAAAGTACCAAAATATCTGTACAACATGTAGCCATGATAAAAGAATACAAAAAACCTGTGGTAAATGGACGCTTACAGAAAGATATGGGGCTAAAAGTGAAAAAGGGTTTTTTACAGGCCACGACTAGTCAATGCCTTGTGGACGTTGTGGTCCTGATATTTAATTAGAATCCAAATCATGAATATGATTTCTAGTGATTTCATGTTTTGGAAATTACTGATAACAGTCTATGTGCTCAGCTTTGGTAATAAAAACCAATGGGTGTCAGCACACTTCAAACAAGGCGTCGAATAGACAAAAGTGATTGACAACCACATATCACACAGACTGTCATCAGTGCTGCGAGTGAGAATATTGTGAAATACGTTTTTTAGTAGTTTTGCTTGATAAATGCATTGGTCCTCTTGACAATCCACATCAAATACAGTGTACACTTATGAAATTTTAAAATGATCGGATAAAAGCTGGGCGATACATTGACTTAATTGCACACATATCTTGGCTCCAACAGGTCTGGTGACTTCTAGGAGGTACCTGATGATGTTGGATTCTTTTGGTTTATTGGTGTTTTACAGCCCTTCAACTAGAGTCATTAGAACCCCATCCACCACTTAGTTCTA
This sequence comes from Trigoniulus corallinus, assembly GCA_013389805.1. Taxonomy (NCBI): domain Eukaryota; kingdom Metazoa; phylum Arthropoda; class Diplopoda; order Spirobolida; family Trigoniulidae; genus Trigoniulus; species Trigoniulus corallinus. The sequence continues at coordinate 31,356,285 of JAAFCE010009126.1, forward strand.
ATGTGGATACTGCACAGACACTACACTAATGCAGCTATTTTTGGGAATTGGCAGTACCCAGTTTTCCCAAGTGGCCACCCATGTCAGTAGTAACTGGGGTGCATTGCTTAACTTCAATGATAAGACAAGGACAGGTTTATCCAAATCAATAAGCTGCTCATGATGTTGGATGGTGGTTTTGTAGGCAAAAAATGTGGAATTGTTCTATTATTTCATATAGTTTTCAGTCGTTTGTGGGAATGCTGGCCGATTGTATCATTAATCTACTCTAGTAATGGATGAGCTGCAGACGGGAGTAGGGGAATGGGCTCCTCAGTGCCTGGTTTTTGCCATAGATGTAGGAAGGTTGGAGGAGTCCAAAGATGATGCATAAAAGCGCCTACAAGACTTTAAGACAGCAGAGGAAAGAGGGGGGTCTTAAGGTGAAAATGAAGACTGAGTACCTAGCTTTCATTGTAGTGGCCAGTGGCAAGGGGGTGAGATTCACTGTGGGGGAGAGGGGATTCCAGTGGTGCAATGGTGCATTCTGAAGTGACCCATAGAATAGAGGCTAGTGGGGTGCTTTGTGACCACCGGGTCCCAATAAAGTTGAAGGGTAAGGTTTACAAAACTGTTGTTATGCCTGCTATGCTGTATGGCTCAGAGTTTTGGGTAGTTAGGAAGAACCACGAATGGCAAATGCAAACTGGCCAAGATGCAAATGCTGCGATACATGATTGGGGTGTCACAATCTCACAAAATTAGAAACAATTATGTTGGAAGAAGCTCATGGTGGGAGACATTGCGGAGAAGATGAGAGGGAACCATTTGAGGTGGTATGGGTATGTGATGAGTAGGGGAGAAGAGGGCCATATTAGGTCCAATGTGGGACTACAGGTGGTTGGGGGCACTACAGGTAGAGGAAGACCAAAGCAGATGTGGGAGCAAAGGGTGCAAAGGGACATGGAGGTGTGCAGGGTGGAGGGGGACTTGGTGGGGAATAGGCGGGAGTGGAGGATTAGAACCCATTGACCCAGTGAGATGATGATAATAGGTGCGTTTTGGCAATTGACCAAGTCACTTTTGGTCACATTGTTTCAGAAACAATGCATTTTGGCAGTGCACACGCTGGTTTGGTCAGTTACTTTGGTAAACTTTGGTCAGACCAAAGGATGACCAACACAACCAAAATAAAAGCCTGGTCTGTGTGTTTGGTCAAAGAAAAATAAAAATGGTAGCATTCTCCAACCAGTTGTAGCAGATGATGGAAGGTACCAATAATTAGTTTAAATTATACAAATGTGTTTTTTGTTTAGTGAATTCGTTTTTTAGTACGTGAATTAGTTTAGTTTAGTGAGTTTTGTTCTCATTTTAGTGAATTCATATTTTTTAGTTTAGTGGATTAATTTTTTTTTATTTTAGGGAATTGTATTTTTTTTATTGTAGTGGATTTCGTTTTAAGTTAATGGAATTCATTTTCTTAAGTTTTATGAATTCCTTGTCACAGGTCTCAAAATGTATGACCAAAGCGTTTTGGTGACCCCCCTTTGGTCTGTTCTTTTGGTCAGACCAAACATGAGATGGTGGTCAAATCACAATTGACCAGGTCAATCACCAAAACGCACCTGATGATGATGACTGCCCATTAATCTGAGGGGGAAAGAGGGTGAACCCAGTAGCAAGAGAGCAACCACACATGTGGTTTCAATGAAACCCATTGCAAAAATGAATAAAATAAGCAATTTCTTGGTCGCAGTGTGCTGCGATTTTTCAGCTGCAGTTACAAGAAATCACAAGTGCATGCCAAGCCTAAGAGCATGTGATTTGTCAAGCATACCCAGTGCAGGATGGCACATTATGTAGTGCAAAATCCCCCTATTAAGTCAGCAAATTTCCTAAAAACAGTTTTTATTACATGTAGAATTTGTATCATGAAACAATTATGAGCATGGTTTTTCTTTAGGTTCCATTGGGTTTTTTGGGGGGTCACAAAAGCTTTTAAGTCATTTATGGGAAGTCTAGTAGTCAGAAGTGGAAACTCACTTCATAATCATGTGGGGGACACAAAGGACTTCAATATAGTATCACTGTGCAAAAAATTGGTGGTGCTTTTTTTTTAGATTCCAACTGGTTTTTTTAGGCCCCACTTTGACACATACTTTTGCCCCCAAATGTAAAGTGCAGAGTGGTGAAAGTTCACAGATAAGGAGTCTGATGGATGGTCTAACATAATATAGTATCAGATATAAGAAAATATTTACAGTGCAATAACTGCAATGTTCCATATATGCTGCAAAATCTGAGAAATTTGACACATTTTGGCCAACTTTTGGGCAAAGTTACCAAATCGTGGAAAATGATTCCTGAAGTGTAAAAATTTACAAGAACGTTGATAATGGTGATAACAGAACACACAATTAATAATATTTCACAACTGCAAATGGAGAGTGAGAAAATGGATTGTTTCTTTTTAGGTTACAATTCATCTAGCTTTTTAGAGGCCATGACTATTTTTGCAGTGGGGCCAACGTTTTGCACCAACCAAAACATGGAAAAAATGTAATAAATTATTTTTTCTGTATCACTTTTTTATATTAGAGCGGTTTTAGGGGTTTTCGACCATGCTGGATCCAATGTAATAGGTGCCTTTTGCTGAGAATGCCGCACAGACGACATATCGCTGGTTTTGGGGGTGAGGCCATAGTTTTGCACCACAGTGTATTACGCATAAATTAATGTTTGTATATCTAAAACTTGGTGCAGACATTATTAATATGTTTTATTTTGTTTCTACATCTTAAATATTTGATTTGAATAAGCAATTTTTAGTAGTTTTCAACAAACTGTTCCTTTTAATACCACTGCTATTTTATTGCACACGTCTGTATATTTGAATTACAAAACAACAACTGCAGGATGGACAGACATCCAAATACACTTTGCATTTTCAAATTCGTTTTTTTTTTTGCCTTGATCAACTGATTTACAAGCAATCCTTTAGCCTATTATAGTTTCAGTGGACCATTTAACAATAATGTTAGGTGCAGTTTCTTGCCTAAACTTAGTACAAACAATGACACAGAATTGAGGCAGTAATGGCAGCCAAAGGTGGTTGGACAAAATATTGAACTGTTGGTTTCCAAACTTTTGAACCAGAAACTCAAAATTTCCAAACTTTTGACTCACATCGGTTGTTTTAATTTGCTAATTTGCATTGGGGCCTCAATGGTTATTGGCGACAGTACAATGCACATTTGTTTACATACATTTAATTAATTGTGTATGTAATTTAATATTTACTGTGTAGTCCTTTAGCTTCAACTACAGCCTGTAAAGGTAATGGCATGGAATTTACTAACGTTTTTGTTGTTTCTGGAGAGATTTTGCCCCACTCTTCTATCACAGCAGTTTTTAATGTTTCTTTTGAAGAAATTTTCCTTTTTCTAATATTGATATTTAAAATTCTCCACAAATTTTCAATCGGGTTCAAATATGGACTTTGCGGTTGGGAATTCAGCAAACGAGGTGCATAATACAACATCCATTCTTTAGTTTTTCAGGCAGTATGCTAGGGGTTGTTGTCTTGCTGAAACACAAATGTTCTTTCCAACCCAAACTTTTGAACACTAGAATTTAAATTACACTGCAAAATATCAATGTACACATCTGCTGTCATTATGCCTTCAATAAAATGCAAACTTCCTGTGCCTTTGGATGACATGCATGTCCAAACCATAACATGCCCACCACCATGTTTGACAGTTGGCTGTAGATTTTGTTGTAAGAACTCTTGATTTTACTTTCTCCAGACATATTGTCTTCCATCAGATCCAAAAATGGTAAACTTACACTCATCAGAAAAAAAAATCACACGGTTCTAAAACTCCTCTACTTTATGTAAATATTCCATAGCACTTGAGTCTTTTTTCCTTGTTAGCTTTAGATATGAAGGGCTTTTTCCTTGCTGCTCTTCCAAAATACTGAATTTGATGTAGGATGTTTCTTACAGTTTGTGGATTCACTACAGTCCCTGAAACTGTTGCAAAGTGTTTCCCAATGTCAGCAGTACTCATTTTTGGTTTGTTCTGCACAATCCTAACTGCCTCTCTTCTCTCGCATTCAGAAAGTTTACGTAGACGGCCACTCCTTGGCACATTCCCGTTTCATTATACTTTTTAATTACACTTCTTACTGTAAATAAAGTAATATTTAAGTTTTCTCCATTGTTTCCTTTGCAAAATGGTGTTGTTTCTCTCAGCCACTGCCAGTTCATGTGTTTTGCTGGATATACTTGTTTAGCATGTCTAAAGTCCTTACATTTAAATAATATTAATTTAAATATGTTTAATACATTGCAAAATGTACACAGTTCAGGGTTGTCAATACTTTTTTGATCTGTGATTTTCAGTTTATTTTTCTTTTATTTTAAAACTCTCTTGATATAAAAGAAAGAACTTTTCACTGATGTTGTAATAAGGTATTGTTATCATAATGTATATTTCACTTTTCTTCTACAATATCTATTTTTCAAGTTTATTACAAAAAACACCTCTTGCCAATACTTTTTTGATCCACTTGTGATACTTGTGCCAGGGCCTGTTCAGATCACCGCTAGGTGGCACATGAGATCGCTGAGTTGTGACTGTGTGCTCCTTAAATTTTTCACTTTTGGAAAATTTCAAAACATTTTACAGGAAAATGATCGCCTTTATCAACGCTTCAAGTTCCAGATGAAGGTAGGGCAGTGGGCGTTGGTAGGTCGTTTTGTCATCTTCAGGGCTTGGCTATTTAAGCCTAACCTTGCATCCATTTCTGTTAATCCTAGCATGCTGCAGCATGGCATGGGTGGTCTGCTCTGCCAGGCACCACGTGGCATTTCGTGGCTGGGCACCAACCCCTAACTCCGATTGTTGGATAATTGTTATTACAGTAAAACCTCTCTATGGGTAAACCCCGCTAGACGGTCTACCTCTCATATCGGTACAAATTTTTCAGGCCCCGATTTTTCACCCATAGGCTTTATGTTATTACTACCCCTCTTAATGGTAAACCTCTGTAATAGGTACACCCCTCTATAGGTACACCTAATACATGTCACCATTTTCAGCAAACCACCTCGTGGGAGCGGCGAGTTGCGTTGGCCACACCAGTTCTCATCTGATCACAAAGTTAAGCAGCGCAAACCCAGTTAGTACTGACATGGGTGGTCGCTCGGGAAAGCTGGGTACTGCTAATACCCAATAATCGTCGCATTAGTGTGTAGTATCTGTGCAGTATATGCATTAGAACTATACAGTGGACGGGTCTCTAATGACCTCGTAGTTGACGGGACCTTAAACTCCAACAAACAACAAAAGCAAACCACCTCTGTAATGGGCAACCCCCCTCCATTGGTACATTAATACATGTCACCATTTTCAGAAAACCACCATTGTTATGGCTACACCCCTCTATTGACACACCTAATATATGTCACTCTTTTCAGAAAACCCTCCTGGAATGGGTACATCCAGCCTCAGAAAACACAGTGGGTAGCATGCTTGGTAACTGCAGCAGTGGTTCTAGGTTTGATACTGGACTAAGGTGGGTTGCCCTCTTTTGGGTAAGAGTCCCGAGTGTGTTCCGTGCGTGCCTTCCTTTGGATGAGGCAAAGTTTCCAGGTGTAGGAGCTTGCCCCCTGGCGATGGTGGAATACCCCAAAGAACAGTAGACCGACAAAAATATGCATAGGGGGTTGGCAGGTTTGGTCGGCAACCAGCTGCAGAAAAACACTGTCCAACAGATCAGTGCTCTGCAAACGGTGTGCCTTGAGCCGACACCGGTGTGCCACAGTCAAATAAGATAATTTTCTAACTAAATAACGTTGCAATACATTCGATAGATCAAACACAATAACAAGAATACTTGCAATGAAATATTCACGTTTTAGCCTTCTAAAATTTATAGTAAAATTTATTAAATTAACTATCTATGTATCAGTTGCCATGTGGGACAGGGTTGCCCGAAAAATCAGAGCCTGCGGGAAAGCCATCTTGGGGCAGGGTAGGGTGGGAGGCACTGGCCAGGGTAATAGGCAGTCATGGTGGTGGAATGAGGAGGTTGAAGCAGCCATCAAACAAAAGATGGCTTTTCACAGGTGGCAGGAGATAGGGGATCAGGAGTCAAAGACTCAGTATAGGGAGGCCAAGATCTCTGCCAAGAGGAAGATTGCTCTGGCCAAGCACCAGAAGTATGAGGCCCTCTACGAGCAGTTAGGGACAAAGGAAGGGGAGAAAGAAGTTTTCAAATTGGCTAAGGCCAGAGACAGGGCAGCAAAAGATGTACCCAGAGCCATAACAGTGAAGGATGGTGTAGGTATGGTCCTGCTCTCCCCAACAAAAGTAAAGAGGAGGTGGGAGGAATACTTCCAAGGCCTCTTAAATGAAGTGGAGGGAGGTGAGGACATGGCCACCAACCCTGCACCAGCAGGGGCAGTGGACTGTGTAACTGAGGAGGAAGTAACCAGGGCACTTAGGAAGATGAAAGGTCGAAAAGCTTTAGGTCCAGATGGAATCCCCATTCAAGTATGGCACAGCCTAGGGAGGACAGGTACCAAGTGGTTAGGGAAACCTTTCAGTAAGATAGCTAGTGGGGATAGAATGCCATCTGCATGGCATGAGAGTTTGGTAGTACCACTCTACAAGGGTAAAGGGGATGTCCAAGACTGTGGCAACTATAGAGGCATAAAGCTAATGTGCCATACCATGAAGCTCTGGGAGAGAGTAATGGAACGTCGCCTCCGGGATAAAACAAGTGTCCGTGGAAATCAATTCGGGTTTATGCCAGGCAGGTCCACAACGGAGCCTATCTTCATTCTGAGACAAGTGGTAGAAAAGTATAGGGCAGCAAAGAAAGACCTCCATGCCGTCTTTATCGACCTAGAGAAGGCCTTCGACAGTGTCTAAAGACAGGTAGTGTGGGAAGTACTACGAAAGAGGGGGGTTGATGAAGGATTTATTAGAGTAGTCCAGGATATGTATGATGGCTCCATAGCCAGGGTAAGGACACCTTGGGGAAACACTGGGGGCTTTCCTGTGAAAGTTGGGGTGCACCAAGGTTCTGCACTTAGCCCATATCTTTTCATCCTGGTTCTGGATGAACTGCTGACGGGTGTAGGTGAGTGGGCCCCTCAGTGCCTGGCATTTGCCGATGACATAGGGAAAGTTAGTGACAGCAGAGAGGAGATAGAGAAAGGACTAAACGACATAAGAGGAGCAATGGTAAAGGGAGGGCTAAAGATTAACATGAAGAAGACAGAGTACTTAGCTTTCCAATGGGGTGGTCAGGAAAACAATGGTGACATACGCTCAAGGGGCGAGCTAGTGAAAAAGGTGCAAGAGGTAAAGTACTTAGGATCGACATTTCAAAGCAATGGGGAGATAGACCTGGATGTGACTCGTAGAATCAATGGGGGGTGGTTGAAATGGAAACAGGCAAGTGGAGTCCTGTGTGATAGGAGGGTCCCAATCAAGCTGAAAGGGAAGTTTTACAGGACTGTGGTTAGACCAGCTATGCTATATGGGTCAGAGTGCTGGGCAGTGAAGAAAAGCCATGTAAATCGCGTGCAAGTGGCCGAGATGAGAATGCTGCAGTACTCGAGTGGTGTGTCGAGAGCAGATAGAATCAGGAATGAGTATGTTAGAGGTAGCCTGGGGGTGGTTGACATTGCTGAAAAGATGAGGGAGAATAGGCTGAGGTGGTATGGACACGTCATGAGACGTGGTGAGGAGGAGCTCGTTAGGTTCATCCCAGGACTGCAGGTGGTAGGCAGCATCCGGGGCAGGGGGAGACCAAAGCAGAAATGGGATCAAGTTGTCAGGAGGGACATGACAGTGTGCGGGGTGGATAGAGACCTGGTGGGAAACAGACGGGAGTGGAGGGCTAGAACCCGCAGACCCGACCCCGCCTCAGGCGGGATAAGGGTACGATGATGATGATGATGATGATGAATATCTATGTATCAGTGGCATAGCTGGAGATCATGTTGCTCTGGGCAGTGAAAAATTAGATGCTCCAAAGCTGAGAGAAATTCTTTTTGCACCTCTTCAAGGAACAAAAAAGGTAAACTACCATAGTTTGGTCGCCCCTAAATACCTGGTGCTCAGAGTGGAACGCGACCCCACCCTAGCTATGCCATTGCTATACATTTTAGCTGCCATTGCTGTATATTTTCACACCTTTGGTGTGCCATAGGTGTGAAAAAGTCACAGAGCACTGCAATAGATTAACCTTGTATCTATTTAGTGGGGCAAGAAGGGTACCCGACCCTGACACAGGCACAAATAAAAAGGTAGCTCGATTCCGGACAAACGACCCTTCATTCCTTCGATTTGTGTACCATATAAATTTCGGGACACCACATGTAAGAAGAATGGGAAAATTTTTTTCCCTAGGTTGGTACAACTTTCTTTGACATTCGCGTGAAGTTTGAGCAGGATACGTCAATTAGTTTGTGTTTGGCAGCCATTTGTTTACGGAGCGAAACGTTTGTCTGGCTATTTTTATGATGGAAAAAAAAGTTTGCTGGTTTGAAATTTTGTGTTTGCAAGGGAATTTCAGTACGGAATCATTTGAAATGTTGCAGAAGTGTTTTGGAGAGTCTACTCTATCAAGAACACAAGTATTTGAATGGCATAAAGCATTCTGTGAGGGCCATGAAGTCATAGAAAACTTGCCTCATGTGTGTCGTCCATCCACCTCTGTTAATGACAATAACATTGAAAAAGTGAAAGAAATTGTGCTCAATAATCGTCGTGTTGGCATTAGAGATAGCAGAGGATCTCGGCATCTCTTATGGATCAACTCAACACATTTTGGGTGATGTTTTGGGTATGAAGCGCATCCTGCCAGACTCGTCCCAAAAGACCTGAATTTTTTGGCAAAAACAATGTCGAGTAGAGGTCACAAAAGAAATGCTTGCCAACGTAGCTGATGACCCTACATTCATTAAACACATCATTACTGGTGATGAGACATGGGTTTATGAATATGCCCGTACAACTGGTGGAACCAGAGAAAGACTTATACGAGTACAATACATGTGAAACAATATGTGGGAGAGCTCCCTTCTGTTTTCGGCTAAAGCTGGGTCACTGAAGAAGAAACAGAGGATGGCAAAGATCACAGGTGGAGAGGAGAGCTGTGGGGATCAAGTGGAGGACGTCAGGCATGTGATACTGGCATGTCCAGTGATGGATCACTGCAGGGGAGGGTTGTGGAAGCACCACATTTGAAGAGGTTCCGGGGTGGTGGGTGTTGGGGTGGAGCGGCTGGAATGAGTGAAAAAGGCAAAGGTGTCGCCTGGGTGCTGGTGGAGATCTAGGCTTATGGGTCTAGCATGAAAAATATCACTAGCAAGGTATCTTATTCATGCATGTATCTTGCTTTGTCAAAAATGGCTTCACGCCAGTTGGGGCATTGAGGGTGGAGTAATTGCTGCATTGCTCCCCATATGGATCCGCCCCTGGTCCAACGTTGCCTTTTACCACTTGTTGCTAAACCTATTATAATTGCAGTACAAGCTTTTTCCTTATTGCAATCCATCGTTTCTTTTGCGCAATCAGGGTTTTTGAGGAGACTGATGGTCAGTGTGACTGATTGTGTAATGTCTTCCAAAAAATCCATCAGTTTGGCATCAGTCTATTCTTGATAAAGATCGTGGACTGAACTGATGCCAGACTGAGCGTGTAACCCCCGCTATACAATCACACTGGCGTCATTCTGACCACAGTCATGGACTGAACTGATGCCAGACTGAGCGTGTAACACCCGCTTTAGGGCCATTATAGGATTGCAGGTGATCGGAAGCTCCAGGTACAGGGGATGACCAAAAGCGGACGTGGGCGCAGGTGGTCAAGGGGACATGGAGGCGTGCGGGGTGGAGGGGGACTTGGTGGGGGATAGGCGGTAGTGGAGAATTAGAACCCGCAGACCCGACCCTGCCCCAGGCGGGAGAAGGGTGAGATGATGATGGTGATGTTCCAGAGCCTGTTCCTGGACTTATTCGGAAAAAGTTCGGGTATAATTCAGGATTAATTTAGATATGGGCATACCGGCCCGGCATACCTAGAAATGTATTTGCATCATGGGTGTCTCATGATAAGGATGGTTTTTCAATTCACAGCCTGGGGTAACAACCGATGAATTGGATAAACTTTCACATGATCTCATTATTTCTTACAATGTTTACCCTTCACCACTCTTGTACCACGAACGTTCCAGGGCGTGTTGCATTTTGATTGACGTGAAAATTTGATACTTGATATTACTTTTTGATATTTTATTTCATTTGAACCTCTTGATTGAGCCTTCTTAATATTGAGTACTAAAGATTTTCTTCCGTGAGTGAACTGCCTGAATTTCCATTCATGTCAGCGGTCCAAATGATTTCAAAACAATAGCACGTGCAACAGACCCTGGAACATGTAATTTTAAGAGATTACACCGACCGAATAGCCACATGTCATCTGCTTAGGATGACGAAATAATTTGGACCGTTAAAATGCACTTTTACCGAAACAACTAAGAATTCAACAAGGTAAAAACAATACGTCCGAACTCAATGGTGGCTCAAATAGAACTCTTTATTTGAATTCCGAAAATAGAACTGGGATCCAGCACTAGGCGCGTGGCCCTGCACATGCAGGCGCCATACAGATAAAGCTCAATTCGCATGCCGCTCAATTTATTTATGGCTATTTACAGCCCCAACCAGCATCGAACCCGTAACCAAAGCCCCTTATATACCGCAAGCATATAACAGGAGATCCACTAAGGTGGCCAAGCGACAAATGGCTGTAGTGAGATGAATATTGAAAAAATTCTTGAGGATAAATCCAGTATTTCGTTTACTAAGGAAGCTAAGGTAAATTAAGGTGAAACTTTAAATGAATAAAAGTAAGAGTATAAGAGTAAAGGACAATTTTACCCACATAATGATGGGATTCGATTATTACGATGCTATTAATGATATACTGTATACATGTATTCATAACTTCCTCACATCATTCCAATGAAATACCAGCAGGCGGATGCCTAAAACACTACATTAAATGACATCATTCGAAGTTGATAAGTTGAGTGTTATCTTCCTAAAGGGTTTTAATTTATTATAAACGTTACAAAACAGAAAACTCACCATTTAGTTCACGGGGAATCCTGTTACTGGACGCCATATTCATGAGTTGATTGACTCACTCTATTACTCCAATATTCATTAAACGTTGTGTGTCACTAAACCATAATAACAACACCTTTCCGGGGTCATCTCACTTCAATAAAAAACAAAGTAACAGCATTCACATGAATTTTCGATTAGAGGCCGCCCAACATTACCCTCGTATCATAACAGCATTCTTGTTAATGACGTCTCACCCGTGTTGTTCAAATCTTAGGGGAAAATGCAAGATATTCAATAACTTTCCATAGGCAGACGTTTTAAACGGCGTTTACAATCGCAAATTTCTCGGCTTCTACTAAAAACTAAGTGGAAAACTTCGGAAATGTAGCCTTAACTGTTGTCTTATTGACAAATCAGCAAATAAATTCATTTCGAAGTTCCGCTCATGTCGTCTGCTATTTGCGTAGGAATGTACTGTTTTCTAGCTAAAGGACTGAGGTGGAGCAAATTAACGGCATTGCAAATATATCGCCATTTGCAGTAGCAACCCTTACCCAAGAGATCCGCCTCACCGTAGCGAATTTCATACAATGATATCACAGAACATATAAACTTATATGCAATGATATAATCTTTTAAGCTACGGAAATACTTGTAGCTTCGCATATGTAGTGCATACGGTGACGTCATGAAAATTCATATAGAGCACTACCAGTAGCAGCTGTTTGAACAACATGTGTAGTGCTACAAAGATGGAGGCCTCCATGTTGCCGTACAGTATATGCTACTTAGATGACTAAACTATTTCAATTTCTTTAATTAAATTATGTGTTCTTAATGTTGGTACCCCCACAGACAAACGTTGCCAATACTCCTACGGGTTCCAGACGCCTGGCTGGGGTGACCCCAGTCAGAGTATGTTCAGTGGACTCTCAGACCCGAATCGGTCACAGGCGGGATAAGGGTATGATGATGTACTTAATGTTCTTAAAATGAAATTACTTCTTTAATTGAAAATTATACAATTTTTTATTTGTTCCGCTTCATTTTTGGGTACTGTCAATAAGTATTGCAGTCCACCATATTCAATTGCAATATCTTCTGCGGGAGCCGCCATATTGCACTACGCAAAGAATCCAACTCAAAAAGGTGTAGCGTTTGTAGCACTACAACTGCACTACGAAGTTTTGGCTACAGT
>JAAFCE010009126.1:31376928-31438733 GCA_013389805.1 Trigoniulus corallinus
GGTGATGCTACGACTCTACCGGTCACTCGTTCGATCCCGTCTCGATTATGGCTGCAGCATATATGGCCTGGCTGCTCCATCTACTCTCCGGATGCTGGAAAGTGTTCATCACGCTGGCGTCCGGGTGTCCATTGGGGCGTTCCGCACCAGTCCAGTCCTCAGCCTTTATGCTGAGGCTGGTGAACCACCACTGACTGTGCAGCTGATTTTGCAGCTGAAAGGTCAGCCACAGCACCCTACACACCTGGCCGTCTTTAGTAACACTGTGAGACGGCCATTCGACCGCCGCCCAGGGGTTCCCCCTCCATTCGGTGTGCGGTGGATGGACGGTCTTACCGGCCTGGGTGTGACTCAGCCTAGGGTGCAGCCTGTGCTGCCGGCCTCTGTGCCACCCTGGACAGTGCCAGAGCCAAGTTTAGATTTGTTGCTTGCAGCCTTACCCAAAACGAGTACCGATAGGTCAGTGTACCAACAAGAGTTTGGACGCCTCTCTTGGACCTATCGAGGCCATGTTTTTATTTACATGGATGGGTCGAAGGATGGCTCCTCCGTGGTTTGGTCAGTCTTTACAACTGGTCATCTCATAGGGTGCCGCCTTCCAGGCGTTGCCAGTGTCTTAACTGCAGAACTCACAGCTCTGCACAGGGCACTGGAACTCATCCAAGTACTGCATAACAGACATTTTGTTGTTGCGACTGACTCCCTATGCTCCCTTCAGCTGTTGCACACCCTGTATGGCAGACATGCCATCGTCCAGGATGTGCACAGATTGCTGCTGACGATTCGTAAGCAGGGCAAGACAGTGTTGTTTATGTGGGTCCCGGGGCATGTTGGCATCATGGGCAATGAGAGGGCGGATGCCCATGCCCGTCAGGTGGCCCACTTGCCAGATATACCAAACACTGCTGTCCCCTCCTCCGATGCTCTCCCGATGGTGCGGCGGGCCATCCATGAACAATGGTGGGCCCAGAGGTTTGCGGAGACCACCAACAAACTCCGCACACTGAAGGACACCCCAGAGCACTGGGGGTCCTCATGCCGCCACTCGCGGAGGGAGGAGGTTGTGCTTGCTTGGCTTTGGATCGGTCACACGTTCCTCACCCACTCCTACATTTTACGGGATGAGGAACAACCATGGTGTGACTTCTGTTGGGAGCCTCTCACAGTGGCGCATATCTTTAGTCACTGTGAGAGATACCATGAAATGAGATACCGTCTGGGAGTCAGTCGTGAGCTCTCCACCTCACTTGGGGAAAGAGGCTGGCCTCTTTCACAAAATTTGATTTATACATGGTTTTTAGACAGTTTTTGCATTTATTCTTGTCCTATTTTGGCTTTTGCCTTTTATCTCTGTGTCTGTTTTGGCTTTTGCCGTATTTATTATAATGTCTGTTATTGGCTTTTGCCACAATTATTGTCTGTCCGTTTTGGCTTTTGCTGCTTTTATGGTTGTGTATGTTTTGGCTTTTGCCACTTTTATTCTGTATGTTTTGGCTTTTGCTGCATTTATTGTTATGTATGGTTTGGTTTTTGTTGCTTTTATTGTTATGTCTTTTTTGGCTTTTGCCGTTGTTATTTTTACTGTCAGTTTTGGCTTTTGCCGTTGTTCTTTTTAATGTCTGTTTTGGCTTTTGCCTGTATTTATATTCCATAGTTGTTTGGCTCTTGCCTTTTGTATTTTTTATTAGTTTTAGTGGGCTTTTGCCGTTATTTATTGCCATCATGGTGGGAAGGCGATTTACACCCCTACCATGATGATTGTCTCTCTGGGCCCTAATGACCATAGTAGTCGATGGGCCCTAAAATACAAGCAAGCAAACAAACAAACATGGAACCAATCTTTATTCTAAGACAGATGATAGAGAAGCATAGAGTAGCAAAGAAGGACCTCCATGCAGTATTTGTTCACCTGGAGAAGGCCTATGATAGTGTCCCTAGACAGGTACTGTGGAGCGTTTTAAAGAAGAAAGGGGTTGATGAGGGCCATATTAGGATAGTGCAGGATATGTATGAAGGTTGCATCACTAGGGTGAGGACAGCATGGGGAAACACTGCAGGTTTCAACGTGCAGGTGGGTGTGCATCAAGGGTCAGCACTTAGTCCATATTTATTTACTCTGGTAATGGATGAGCTGCTGACAGGAGTAGGGGAATGGGCTCCCCAGTGCCTGGTATTTGCTGATGATGTGGGAAGGCTGGAGGAGTCCAAAGAGGATGCACAAAAGGGCCTACAGGACATTAAGACAGCGGTGGAAAGTGGGGGTCTACAGGTGAACATGAAGAAAACATAGTACCTAGCATTCAATTTTAGTGACCAGGGGCAAGGGGGTGAGATTCATTGTGGGGGAGACAGGATTCTAGTGGAACAAAAGTTTCGGTATTTAGGCTCAGTTTTCCAGAGCAATGGGGAAATAGATTCTGATGCGACCCATAGGATTAATGCAGGATGGCTGAAATGGAGGAAGGCAAGTGAGGTTCTTGGTGACCGCCGGGTCCCAATAAAGTTGAAGGGTAAGGTTTACACAACCGTCATCAGGCCAGCTATGCTGAATGGGTCAGTGTGTTGGGCAGTTAGGAAAAGCCATGAACGCCAAATGCAAGTGGCTGAGATGTGAATGCTGTGCTACATGAGTGGGGTGTCACGATCTGACAGAATTAGAAATGACTACATTAGAGGTAGCTTGGGTGTGGGAGACATTGTGGAGAAGATGAGAGGGAACCGGTTGAGGTGGTATGGGCATGTGATGAGAAGGGGAGAGGAGGAGCTTGGGGAGCAGGTGGTTCAAAGGGACATGGAGGTGTGTGGGGTGGAGGGGGACTTGGTGGGGAATAGGCGGGAGTGGAGGAATAGAACCCACAGACCTGACCCTGCCCCAGGTGGGAGGAGGGTGAGATGATGATGGTGAGTGTGGATCATTTAAGGCTAGGACCAAGTTGGATCTTTCAGCAGGACAATGATCCAAAGTATAAGTCCGATTTGGTGATTGAATGGTTACTATATAATGTGCCAAAAATACTTGATCACCCACCGCAGTCTCCAGATTTAAATTCAATTGAACATTTATGAAGTTATTTAGAGAAACAAATATGAAAACAGAAAATTTCCAGCATTTCCAGGCTGAAAAATTTGATTATTGAAGAGTGGGAAAAAATACCAACAAAACTCACACAAACCTTGGTGAAGTCAATGCCATGCCGATTATCAGCGCTGGCTGCTGTATGCTGTCCACTTCACTAGGTGGCATGTGTGCTTTATGCCAGCGTTATTATGTGTGCGACCGATTTTTGATATCTTTGAGATATTTTCACCCGTTGTGGAGGTAAGCCCGCCTTTTTCAAGGCATAAACCCCTGGAGTTGCAGCAAAGGTAGGACTGCAGGTTTTGAGGGCCGTCTTCTAGCTGTGGGAACCTGTGCAAGGTTGGGCTATTTAAGACTAACCTCGTGGCATCTCCTACCGACAACAGCGTGGTTGGCATGCATAATCTGTGACCACGCTGGGCAAGTCACAAACTACCTGTGGTTGAATTTGATTTATATACTTTGCATTTAATTAAATTTAGTTAGTTAATGTTACTAATATCATTAGTTGAATTTAATAATAGTTAATATTATTTTAGTAATATTATTGGCTAACATTATATCACCATTTCATCCTATATTTAGTATTTATTTTATTGTTAGTATGTAATTTTGTTTCTGCCCATGCAGTATGTGATGACATCTCAAGGTTTGCATGTATGATGCCCAGTGCTGGTGGTCGATAGGGGTTCACAAGTGGGCCTCAGGCTGCAGCCATCAGTAACTTGCAAAGCTATGGGGTTTGGGACCTTGGACCCCATGGCAGACAGCGCGTTGAGTGTCCTCTGTGGGGTAGGCTGGCATCCCCCCACTGCAAGCAGTGCCAACAGTCCTTGTTTTTGTTTGTTTGT
This sequence comes from Trigoniulus corallinus, assembly GCA_013389805.1. Taxonomy (NCBI): domain Eukaryota; kingdom Metazoa; phylum Arthropoda; class Diplopoda; order Spirobolida; family Trigoniulidae; genus Trigoniulus; species Trigoniulus corallinus. The sequence continues at coordinate 31,380,859 of JAAFCE010009126.1, forward strand.
GTTTAAGGTCCCATCAACTTCAAGGTCATTAGAGACCCGTCCACTGCATAGTTCTAGTGCATAGACTGCACAGACACTACACCAATGTGACGATTATTGTGTATTAGCAGTACCCAGCTTTCCCGATGTTGGTGCTAACTGGGCTTGTGTTGCTTAACTTCAGTGATCAGACGAGAACTGGTGTGTCCAATGCAACTCGCCACTTCTGCCAACAGTCCTGTGGGCTCAAGATGCCTGGCCTGGGTGGCCCCAGTTGGAGCACGTTTGGATAGCAAAACTGGGGCAAAAAATCTTAGATTAGGAACGTGGAATGTGGGGACCCTCACAGGCAAAGCAGGGGAACTAGTTATCACTTAAAAGCGATGGAGGATTCAGGTAGCCTTCCTCCAAGAAACAAGGTGGGAGGGGAATAGATCAAGGGCCCTTGGTGAGGGATACTGCCAGTGAAGGGGGCAGAATGGGGTGGGTGTAGTATTGGATAGTAAGCTTCAACAGGGGGTTACTGAGGTGAAGTAAATCAACAGCAGGCTCCTATTAGTTACAGTGGTTTGGAGAGGAGTAGTGCTTCACCTCATCAGTGCTTATGCACCCCAGGTGGGTCTGGATGAACCCACAAAGGATAGCTTCAGGACAGAATTTGAGGACTTAGTGCACTCACTGCAGGCTCAGGTAGGGCAAAGTCATGAGAATGAGCACTTAGTTATAGGGGGGACTTTAATTGCCATCTTGGTAAACCTAACCAGGGTTATGGGGAGGTCCATGGGGGATGGGGGTATGGAGCTGTTAGCATAGATGGGCAGTGAATCCTCAACACAGCAAATGCACTTGGCCTTGCTTTGGCAAATACATGGAAGAGGAACAAGCATCTAATCACATATCAGTCAGGGGATGTCACAGATAGACTTTTTTATGGTTAGAGGGCAGAATAGATCAAAGGTCCGTGAATGCTGGGCTCTACCCAGTGAAAATTTTCAAAAGGAATGTGGCCATAGGCTACTTATGATAGAACTGGTAGTGAAAGCGGCAGGCAAGGCACATTCTTGGAAAGGAGAGCAGGTCATCAGGTAGTGGAAACTTCCCACCAAGACAGAGGAATTCATACAAGAGGTTCACAGGCAGGTAGACTGGGATTGGGAAGGGACAACAGATGCCATGTGGGACAGGGTTGCCTGCAAAATTAGAGCCTGTGGGAAAACCAACTTTGGGCAGGGTAGAGTGGGAGGCACAGTTCAGGGTAACAGGCAGTCATGGTGGTGGAATGAGGAGGTAGAAACAGCCATCAAACAAAAGAAGGCTGCTTTCCACAGGTAGCAGGTGAGCAGGGACCAGGAGTCAAAGACACAGCATAGGCTGGCCAAGACCACTGCCAGGAGGATTATTGCCCTGGCCAAGCACCAGAAGTATGAGGCCCTCTATGAGCAGTTAAGGACAAAGGATGGGGAGAGAAAAGTTTTCAAACTGGCGAATGCTAGAGATAGGGCAGCAAAAGATATACCCCGATCCATTACACTGAAGGACGGCATAGGTAGCATTCTGCTCTCTCTGACAAAGGTAAAGAGGAGGTGGGAGGAGTACTTCAAAAACATCTTGAATGAAGCAGTGGGAGATGAGGACACTGTCTCCAATCCTGGACCAGCAGCAGCTGTGGACCATGTAACTGAGGAGGAAGAAGCCAGGGCACTTAGGAAGATGAAAGGGTGGAAAGCTGTAGCTCCAGATGGAATCCCAATTCAAGTATGGCATAGCCTAGGGATGACAGGTACCAAGTGGTTAGGGAAACTTTTCAAAAAGATAACTAGTGGAGATAGGATTCCATCTGCATGGCAAGAGAGTTGGATAGTACCACTCTACAAGGGTAAAGGGGATGTCCAAGACTGTGGCAACTATAGAGGTATAAAGCTAATAAGCCATTCCATGAAGCTCTGGGAGAGAGTAATGGAATGTTGCCTCCAAGATAGAACTAGTGTCCATGGAAATCAGTTTGGGTTTATGCCATGTAGGTCCACAATGGAGCCCATGTTCATTGTGAGGCAGATGGTAGAAAAGTGTAGTGCAGTAAAGATAGACCTGCATGCCATCCTTATTGACCTGGAGAAGGCCTTTGACAGTGTCCAATGACAGATAGTTTGGGGGTATTACAAAAATGGGGGGAGATGAAGGGTTTGTTAGAATAATCCAGGATATGTATAATGGCTCCATAGCTAGGGTAAGAACACCTTGGGGAAACACTGGGGGCTTTCCAGTGAAAGTTGGGGTGCACCAAGTTTCAGCACTTAGTCCATATCGTTTCATCCTGGTTTTGGACGAGCTGCTGACGGGTGTAGCGAAATGGGCCCCTAAGTGCCTGGCATTCGCTGATGATATAGGGAAAGTTAGTGACACCAGAGAGCAGACAGAGCAGGGACTAAACGATATAAGAGGAGCATTGGATAAGGGGGGCTAAGGATCAACACTAAGTACAGTCAAATTTCGCTAAAACACACCCTGGTTATAACACTTTTTGGCTTATAACACACACAAGGGAAAATCCCAGCCAGCACTAATGCATAAGTACAGTCGAACTTCGCTAAAATACACCCTGGTTATAACACATTTTGGCTTATAACACACACAAGGGAAAGTCACAGCCAGCACTAATGCATAAGCATATAGAAATTAGGGAGATTGAGCGTACAGTTACTGATAACCATTTGCCCCATAAGCAGACGACACTTAAGTTACACATGCTCTGAACAATTAATTTTATTTGTGGAGCATGCGCACCTTAAATTTCGTCTGCTTATGGGACAAATGGTTATCGGTAACTGTACGCTCAATCTCCCTATTGATTGGCTATAACACACTCAGATATTGCAAATAACACACAACTGGTTCGGTCCCTACAGCACTTTCAACGTGTGAGACACCTCGGATATAACAAACAGCTGTAACATGAAACTAGATGGCATACCCCACAGCTTAAGTAAGGCTATATGGTGCAAGAGTTTTCCTGTCAAGGATCAGTTTTCCAGAGCAATGGGGAAATCGACTCTGACGTGGCCAGTAGGGTTAATGCAGGATGGCTGAAGTGGAGACAAGCAAGTGGGGCAAATTTTACCGAACTGTCATTAGGCCCGCTATGCAATATAGCTCAGTGTTGGGCTGTTAGGAAGGCCCGTGAAAGGCAAATGCAAGCGGCTGAGATACAAAAGCTACACTACATGTGTGGGTCATGATCTGACAGAAATAGAAACGGCTACGTTAGTGGTAGCTTGGGGGTGGCAGATATTGCAGAAAGGATGAGAGAGCAGAGTTTGAGGTGGTATGGGCATGTGATGAGGAGGAGCTTATTACGTCTATTGTGGATAGTTGGGGGCACCAGAGGTAGAGGAAGACCAAAACGGGTGTGAGTGCAGGTGGTGCAAAGGGATATGGTGGCATGTGGGGTGGAAGGGGACTTGGTGGGGACAGACTGGAACCTGTCTCAGGCGGGATGAGGGTGAGATGATGACGACGATGATAAAAGGATAAAATTCTCAGCAGTGTGGAATCTGGCAAAATTGCAGCTGACTGCAAGTGTGTGGTTTGAAGTATAGTTATACAAGTCTAGGTTGAATTTATCTTGAAATTAGCGTTTTTTTGTTCAGTTAACATAGCTTTGGCATCATTTAGCATTGTTTCTGATATAACACACACTCGGTTATAAGACACAGACATGAGCAGTCCCGACGGTGTGTGTTATATCCGAGTTTGACTGTATATAGAAATTGAATGGCTATAACACACTCGGATATTGCATATAACACACAACTGGTTTGGTCCCTACAGCACTATCACCGTGTGAGAGACCTCGGATATAACAAACAGCTGTAACATGAAACTAGAGGTTGGCCTGTGTAATTTAATAATGCTATTATTTTGGGGTTGTTAAAACCAAAATACCTTTAATAATAGGGCTGCCAGATACTTTTAGTCAAAAGGAAGGACATCTCGGGATCTTAAACAATAAGGATTCAACGTCCAATGAAAAAAAGGACACTTTTTAAGGAAGGACAGTGATCCAAAAAGAAGGACTGTCCTTCCAAGAGATAACAATAGCATCATCCAAAAATGTAATACCTTCCAAAATTAGGAAGAATCTCCAAATGGGTTAGGAGGGCATCTAAGAGGAGTCCATTTACTCTGAATCCTTTTATTTTTACTTTTGGAAAAATACTTTGGGGCCCCAAAGGGATTTTTGCACCCAGGCCCCTTTATAGAGAAGGTTGGCCCTGCCTGTCGATTTAACATTTTCGCATGTTAAATAATTATTTTCCGATAATATCATTGCATTTAGCACTGCACATATACACTACCTTATCAAAAGTCATGGGACAACCCTTATTTGCATGAAAATGTGACATTCCTTTGAAATATCATAGGTGGTATTCCTCCCAGCACTATATAACAGAGAGTAGAGTACAGTCAAACTCTGATATAACACACACCTTCGGGACTGCTCATGTCTGTGTGTTATAACAGAAACAATGCTAAATGATGCCAAAGCTATGCTAACTGAACAAAAATATGCTAATTTCAAGATGTATTCAAAACGTCGACCTAGACTTGTATACTTCAAGATGCACACACTTGCAGTCAGCTGCAAATGTTTTGAAAGATTTCACACTGCTGAGAATTTTGTCCTTTTATCATCATCATCTAACCCTCCTCTCGCCTGAAGCAGGGTCTGGTCTGTGGGTTGTAATCCTCCATTCCCGCCTATCCCTCCCAAGTCCCCTTCCACCCCACATGCCACCGTGTCCCTTTGCACCATCTGCACTCACGTCCGTTTTGGTCTTCCTCTACCTCTGGTGCTCCCAACTACCTGCAGACCCACAATGGACCTAATATGCTCCTCCTCTCCCCTTCTCATCACATGCCCATACCACCTCAAACGCTTTTCTCTCATCTTTTCCACAATATCTGCCACCGTCCCGCAAGCTACCTCTAATGTAGTCGTTTCTAATTCTGTCAGATCATAACACCACACATGTGGCGTAGCATTCGCATCTCAGCTGCTTTCATTTGCATTTCATGGGTCTTCCTAACAGCCCAAAACTCTGAGTCATATAGCATAGCGGGCCTAATGACAGTTCTGTAAATTTTGCCCTTCATATTTATTGGGACCCAGCGGTCACGCAGGGCCCCACTTGCCTGTCTCCACTTCAGCCATCTTGCATTAACCCTACAGGCCACGTCTAAATTGATTTCCCCCATTGCTCTGGAAAACTGATCCTAGATAGCAAAACTCTTCCACCATATAGCCTTATTTAAGCTGTGAGGTATGCCGTCTAGTTGCATGTTATAGCTATTTGTTATATCCGAGGTCTCTTACGCATTGAAAGAGCTGTAGGAACCAAACCAGTTGTGTGTTATATGTAATATCCGAGTGTGTTATAGCCAATCAATTTCTATATACTTATGCATTAGCGCTGGCTGGGACTTTTCCTTGTGTGTGCTATAAGCCGAAAAGTGTTATAACCAGGGTGTTTTATAGCGAGGTTTGACTGTATTATGATATGATACTTTAGTGAATGATGAAAGAAAAGAGCTTTCAGACTTCCAAAGGGGTACAATTGTCGGGTGCCATCTCGCAGGCAAAACAGTTAGGGAGACGTCAATCCTCCTAAACATCCCAAAATCGACCATTCACAACGTCATCCAGGCCTGGAAAGAGAAAGGCACCACAAGTGTTCCACCTAGGACTGGAAAACCCATGATCATGTTGGCTGGAGACCAAACAGCTCTTCATATAATGGTCACTGCAAACCGTGACACATCACTTGATGAACGGACAAGATCATTCATAGAGTCGACGGGAACAACTGTGAGCACCTTGACTGTTCACAGGGAACTGCATGCAATGGGTTTTTATGGCAGAGTGGCAGTCCACAAGCCTCACATCAGCACCAGCAACTCAGCGAGGAGATTGCAATGGTGCAAAGAGAGACGACATTTGTCAATGGATCAATGGTGAATGGTTGAATTGAGTGATGAGTCCCGCTACACCATCTGGCAATTGGATGGACGGGTTTGGGTATGGCAAACGATACCTGCCAAGCTGTATTGTGCCCATTGTGAAGTTCAGCAGAGGGTCAGTGATGGTGTGGGGGTGCTTCTCATGGTATGGGTTGGATGCAATCGTTTCCGTGGACAGACATCTAAATGCAGAGCGTTACCTGGACATTCTGGACAATGCAGCACTCCCGTATCTCTGGCAGCACTTTGGTAATGGCCCTTTTCTGTTTCAGCCTGATAACGCACCCTGCCATAAAGCACGGGCTGTAGGCACATGGTTTGATGACATGGAGGTTCCAGAACTTGACTGGCCTGCACAGATTCCCGATAAGAACCCCATCAAACATTTGTGGGACGTGTTGGAACGTCGATTGCACGCTTGTGCAGAACGCCCGACATCTGTGATGGAACTGTAAACTGTGGTAAAGCTACCTATAGTTGTGCTTTGCAGTGTAGTAGGATTACGTGGGGCAAAAAGCAAATTAAAAATACTGTACATGTTTTGCACCCAATTGTCGCATTCACCCAGTTGTCGTATACACCCAATTGTCGTTCACCAAATTGTCGGGATCCCATCCACTATATGGTGTAAAAATCAGTGCAATAACTTGCTAGCGAGTGCTCTCCAGATAGTTTTTTCAGACATTACCTGCACACATTTTTGCTACTCATGTGAACGCTTGCACAAGTTACCATCAGAAGTACTTCTGCAAGTTGTTTGCTCATGTAAACTAAGCTTTAGTGCAGATATTGTTGAAAGAAAAGTTTCAACGAGAAAGTATTCTTTAGCATTTTTATATTGTTGGCAATTTCTGCAGCTGAGGAAGATGGCAATCGTCCTGTGGCTAAACCTCTACAGTTATCTCAATCTAGAGTAAGGATTTGAATTTTACATGAACCATTGATTATTTTTCTCAATTTCATTTTGCCATTAAATTCAGATTCGAGAGCGCCGTTAGCAAAAATCAAAATTAATTGAATCAACTTTTCCAGCTAAATAGTTTCCATTGATAAATGGAAAATAATAATAAGCAGTGCTCTCTAATAAACACCGCCCTCGAATAAATGGCACAACTAAAAAGCCTTTGAAAAAATAAACGGTGCATGGGAATTTGTCCTCCATGTCTCCATATATAATAACAGGATATTAAAAATATGTGAAGCGGCGATTCGACCCCAACAGCACATCATGGAAGGAATAAGTGGGGCGTCACCTCTACGGGAGCACCTGATCCCTTATTTGTAATTAAAATTCTCAAACGTTGTGGCGCTGTGGTCATTATCGAATCATATTGAATTATATCGGATCGCTTGTGATTCATCATGACATATTGGCAAAAACGTCATCACGACCGCCAACATTTAAATAACTTTGCAAGGCATTTAAAAACCACGTGCTATTTTGCTTTTTTTCTAAAAAAAATCTCCAAAAATGGCTCCTGGAAGAAAATATGTTTTCAAAAGTTGCCAAGGAACATCAGAGAAGCGATCTATATTTTTGTTTCCAGTAAAGGATGAAGAAAGGTAGGTGTAATTGCATGCATTTGTAATTAAAATAAATTATGAATAGCAGCACTTATGCAGAATACACCCCATCATATATTAATCATCTGCATGGAAATAATTAAATTTTAATACAGTTAGTGGAATTCTATTATATTTATTTTTAATTTTGAAGAATTTTTAGTTATTTAGTTTTACCAAGAAGCTTAGCCCTAGGGATTCCCAAACCTTTGCCTGTGGGTACATATGCACCCATCTGTGGACTGCTTCGTCTTATGTATGACTTTTTGGGTGTGTAGTAGGCTCTGAGTTCCTTTTTATGGATAGCAATACTTGCCCAAATAGGTTTAGAGCCCCTGGGTTAGCACTATAACCAGCACTATAGCATTTAAACCAGGACCCTCTTGAAAATTTTTTTGGAACCATTTGACAGTTAGGAGTTACCAGTGTTAGCCCTACTGCATCTCATTTTGTAGCTACATTTAGAACCACAATTGTCAACAACTTATGTTCAAATTTTGCAGTTAGGAATTTTAATTGTGAGGAGGATGATAATAACATCTTATCAAATTTGAAGACCTTTTTAAAACACAGCACTAAGAGAAGGGAACTCCACAAAAATAATTTAATGCAATCGCAATGTATTTTACCCTCATTATACAATACTGAGGACATGCAACAATTAACCCTTAACTTTAGTGAGTAAGATGTGTTAAGCATTGCTAGGCAGTCAACAGAGTATGTTGCTGGGTATATTGTAAAAAGAATCATTTTAGTAATGGACTGCAATGAGTGTCTGAGAGTATCAATAAAGAATGACACTGTAGAATCACCAAATTTTTTATTACTTAAAGAATATAAGGAACAAACAGCCCTGATTCGTCCTTCAGAGAATTTCACTGAATTTATTGGAAAAAGCACAGAAGTTATGTTGAAAAGATCCTGGGATATCTTTCATAATGAAAGGGTGAACCATTTCTTGGTGAGTGCTGCTTCACATTCAGTGAACAGCACATTAATAGGTTGTGTTGAACATAGTAAAATGTTAAGTTGTATTGTATGGAAATTCCTAGGTCGAATTGTAATTTATAATAGGTGTAAAAAGTTTAATTGTATTGTTAGTAGAAAATATAATAGTTTAGCCTGGAAACAAAAGTTACAAACATTTAGAAAAACAAATGTATTTCATTGACATTGTATTAACTGTTGAATTGTTATGTGCATTTTTGTTGTTTAATTCAAATTACAAATTTACTACTACTAATTACAGAATACAAAGACTAAAAGCAACTTAACTTTGATATCCTAGAAGGAGATATGATATCCTTCCTGTGTAGCTTGTTGCTTGAAACATCAACAATCAAAACTTTTTATTGGAAGGTTATTTACAACAAAGTGGCATGAGCCTCACTCTTGTTACATTATTGATATTGTGCAACAGGTGAGACACCATGCAATATTAAACGTAACAAAACATTAATTTACCAGCCAGAATTTATAGTTTGGCAGTAGTATGTGGTGTTTGAACAACCCAATCCTGCCACAGGTGGGATAATGGTGTGATGATGATCTTTCCAAAAACAGTTTTCAGTTATCTGCAAGGGAAGATGTGAACAGGATAGCATCTTCAGACCTGCCACCAGCATGGTACACAGGAAGGAGATTGGACCTCTACTCAGGATACTGATGCTAAGTTGCTTTTAATCTTTGTATTCTGTTGTTAGTCATAGTATGTTTGTAGTTTTTACTGGTTTTGCTGCCTCTGTTTTTCTGTTATTAAATTATATTTCAGTTTATTTCTGTGGGTATTGTACATTATTCGTCCTTCATGAACGTTACAAAAAAAAAATAAAAAAAAGCACACGTTAACTGGGACTTGTTCCCAAAGCACATCACGTAAAATTGGTAACCCTGCGCCTTACTAACTACAACATTTCATTCTACGCGTTTTGTGCCAAAAAATAGAGATTTTAACCATGCTTTGCTGTTTAATTTTAATACTCAAACGTGGTGGCGCTCATTTTAGGTTGAATTTCTCAACCTTAGGTGTCGCTTCTTTATATATATAAATGTTCTGTGGTAGGAATCGAATGTCCAGCGTCTTACCGACTATACCACTGCGTCACGGGGGAGGTTTTGAAAAAATTACGCTTTTTAATTATAATGGCCTGTATAGTTCCAGTATTTGACTGTGGCGGCGCTCATTTTTGGAAAAAAAATTTTAATGTTAAGTGTCGCTTCTTCTAGTGATATATGTTCCGTGAGTAGAAAGGGATTACGTGGGAACTTTATTAATTATATTAGACTTGAAACGGAAATGTCTATTTATAATCACCTCAAAGTTTCCGTTGATAAATTAGTGCGTTTATCGTGTCACAGGAAAGGTAAGTTCTAAAATGATCGCGTGTTTTTTTTTGTTGTTGTTTTTGTGGATACTAGGAATGGGTAGTCAGTAGTCTTCCACTTTGGGGGTCTAAATTACTGCGTATTTGGAAGCAAAAATGTATAGCAAATGCACGATCCCGGGCCTGTTTAGGGTAATCATGTATTTTAACGGACGGAATTATTTCGTCATTGTTAGTAGACGAAATGTGGCGCTACGGTCAGTATAACTTCGTAAAAATACTCGTTCCAGGGCCTGCAATGAAAACAATTGTAACGGGCCGATGAATTTCTTTTTTATCAGACGAATATTACGAAATGTAAAATACGCGGTAGTAAAATCAACATGAAAAGCATTGCATAAATCGAGAGCTTCCAGTTAACATAACGAGAAATAAATTCATGAAATTCGTGAAAAGCATTGCATAAATCGAAAGCTTGCATTTAAAATAACGAGAAATAAATCAGTCCAACACGCGTAATATCTCGGCAATATGTGCAGCAGGCCCTGGAACGAATGACGAAATAATTCCGACCGTTCAACTACATGATTACCCTGTTTAGCGAACGCAAGCAAACGTCTGGGTCCTGTTGATAGGTATCTCCCTGCACGATCCCGGGTCTATTACGCACATGAGAATTTCGTGAGAATTTGGAATGATGTGGGAGAATTTATTAATTAAGTTGTTTTTGAAATATATCGCAATTTTCGGAGAGCTCCCTTAGCATGGTGGTTTCGTGGGGTAGGCCGGCATCCCCCATAGACACCTTTCCGGTAATCTTCCACTTTAATAGTTTTTATTATGGCGTCGTTGGAAGCAGACGCTTCCTTGGGTTCGCTAAACACAAATGTTCGTTCGCTAAACACAAACGTTCGTTCGCTAAACACAAATGCTCGATCCAGCGCTGATGTTGCATGATGTATAAACGATTTATTATTCCGACGATTTATTATAAAATTATTTTAACGATTATTCCTACATGAAATGATTTCCTGAAGTGTAAATTATCAGTTATTCCAACGATTTATTATTAAGTACCAAATAATTTTATAATAAATCGTTGGAATAATTTGACAATACTGTATATCGTCGAAATAATAAATCGTTTATACATCGTGCAACATCAGCGCCGGAACGAGCATTTGTGTTTAGCGAACGAACATTTGTGTTTAGCGAACCCAAGGAAGCGTCTGCTTCCAACGACGCCATAATATAAACCATTAAAGTGGAAGATTACCCAACTTTCCCAATATTCCTGTGGATTCCAGACGCCTGGCTGGGGTAACCCCAAGTCAGAGTATGCTCTGTGGACCCCCAGACAGGATCCGCCGACAGGCGGGATATGCGCATTAGGCGGGATATTTTGCAGATGATATGAGGCTCTTTGGCCGGTCAAGGATGTTAGGGCCTGTTGCATATGTTATTATTTCTAAATGACTGTGTAAATGAGAATTCTTATGTGTAATGCCTAGTTCCGTATCACCACAATTCAACGCTAATCACGTCGCCACTGATGACATTTTGATGACGTTTTGTGCTAGTGCGTCATAAAGGACCGCCAGCGCAATTCCTTAAGTGCAGCGCTTTATTTGGAGTCACCCCATGCCGCCGTCATGTCTTACATTATCCTCCGCCATTTTTCAAGCAGACAGCTCAACCGCCAGCCAATCAGAACGCAGCGGGACGCTATGTGAGTTGACCACTGGTCAACTCAACTACCGTCACGCATAGCTGCTCTGCGACACCCCAAGTAGCAGTGTGACGTCACCATTTTTTGTGCTGTGTCGTCTGATTCAATGGTAATAGCGTTAGCGCGTGGGTATACGGAACCAGGCATTACAAGTCAGGAATTTATTATGAGCCATGCTGAAGTAAACAAGAAGCATTAATATTAAGATTTTTTGGCAGATCAATTTGGCCTACAGATCTCAATAATATTGAGATTGTGATGGTGTGATGTGAGGGCAGTTATATATTTGGTCACAACATGCAATTCAAATTATTTTCCCAACTAATGTGCAGTTGGAGCATTTCATTGTCAAAGTAGCTGGGGTTGTGGAGGGTTACACAAACGGCCATTCTGCCACCTTGCAAGTGCATAGGACAGTGGTTCTCAACTGGGGCTCTGTAGCAAGATTTTTGGGGCTCCATGGCACAAAGCACTGCACATCCATGGTCCACTATCAGGGTCCCAAAATCACGGCCCCACTATCATGTGTCAACTATCAGGGTCTGACTAACAGATGCCCCCAATCAGAATCCCAGTATCAGGGTCTGAGTTTCAGGGTCAAAGTATCAAGTTCCCAGTATCGGGGCCCCACTATCAGGGTCCTACTATCATGGTCCCACTTCCAGAGTCCTAGTGTCAGAGTCCAAGTATCAGGGTCTCAGTTTCAAGGCCTGAGTATCAAGGTCTGAGTATAAGGGTTAAGGTATCGACGTTTCAGTATCAGGGTACCACGACCAGGGTCACACTCTGTAACTTCTAGTTTAGTTTTTCATTTAATTTTGTATATATCAGTTTAATTAACTGGATTTGTCATGATGCTTTCTGTAAACATCTAGTAAACTGCCAAATGCAAAGAAAAATGAGAGGCGGCCAGTTTGCCACCTTGTGAGCTTGGATGTCTTTCCAAGTAATGCGAGCACATGCATGTGCCATAATGCCCAGATGGATAAGATCTCCTTGTAGACATGAGGTTCAATTGAAATTACATATGAAGCTGCAACTTCATTCGAATTGGACGACAGAAAATGTTCTCTGCAGGAGCAAATTCGATAGGGATGCTGGACTTACTTATAAAACGACCATCTGCGTGGGGAACTGACTCATTTTCTTCCTTGCAGAATACCTTTCTTAAGTGGCTAATGTAGAATTTTCTTGGCAAAATTTTTTTGAGGTACACACTTTTAAAATACAATTTTTATAAATTCCAAGTTGAGTTTTGAAAAACTTGCTGCATGGGCTTATTGCAAACTCTTTACTTTATTCCACACTATTTCAAATTTTGAAACACTTTGTAGATGGGTTTTTTAATGTTTGGCTTTAAAGGATTACTGTAAAATGTTGGCTGTAAGTAACAGTAAAATATATATTTTCTAAGAAGATGGAGGTATGACCTAACACTTAGCCATATGGAAAGTTGATGCCACGTTTCCATTTAATAAATGTGGTACTGCCTTGAAGTCATGCAAAAAATCAAACAATTAAGGTGTATTTTTTGCAGCAAATGAAAAAAAAATTTTTTTTGGTAATGTCGGTCCCTCTGGGTTAAATGCTGCTTTAGTTTAGCTATGCACAAGTAGCTTACAGTGCATGTAAAGCAGTAACACTTTTTATTTAATAAGAGCCAAGTTAGACAGTGGTTTTTTTTGTATGATTTCTAGGTGTTTTTTTTTAGAGGCCATGACTAAGTTTTTCCATTTTCTTGGAGAGAATTAATTTTGTTGTTATTCAAAATATTGCCCATTGACTTCTGCACATTTCACCAATCTTTCAGGTAATTTATGTATACCATGCCAGAAAAACTTCTTGTCTGTTGTGGCAAACCATTCATAGAGCCATTTTCCAACTTCCTCGAAATTGCTGAAGTGCAGCAGTGCAAGTGCATGCCCCATTGATGTGAAGCCTGGTCTGGGGAGTATGGTGGGTGTGGAAGGATGTCCCATCCAAGCAATTTCAAAGTGTCTTTCATTGGTTTTACTGTGTGAGATGGTGCATTGTCATGCAGCAAAATCACTTTGCCATGTCTTCTGGCCCATTCTGGTTGTTTTTCAATCAATGCATGATTTATATTGATCATTTGTTGGCATGAGCATTGAGCTTCAACAGTTTCACCAGGCTTTAAGAGTCCCATAAACATCTGCTGATAGTTTCTTGACACACATTTCATGCATTTGGTCAATTGCAGTTGAGTTTCAGTTGGGTCATCATCCAATAACTCCTGCAATTGCTCATCTCTGCACTTTTGTGGTCTACCGGAGTGCTCACTTTCTTTGATGTTGAAATCAGCACTTTTAAATTGTGGAAGCTGTGTCTCGCATGTTCTAATTGATGGAGCATGTTCACCTTATGTTTCTAACAGCAAATGATCACTTTCAACAGCCTTTTTTCCTTCAGTTAACCTTCCTAATTGGGTGCAATGTTTCTGTGCTGTATATGCTAATTGTGGCTTAGTGGTTCAACCAATTTACATGGAATGCAACACACATATAAAGTATAGTATATTGCTTGCAATGTTTGAAACAATTTTAAGTAGCTGTAATGATTTACGTTTTTGAATCAATTGAACTCCATAAAATGCACAGTGTGCAAAAACATAGGATTGGAATATTGGTTGCAAAAGCTTACTATCTGAATATTTTGTCATCAAATTTAGTACTGTTATATTAGAAGGTATATTCTAAAACTTGGGTTTAGCATTCCTCATCTGCTTAATCGAAAAACTAATTTTCTGAAGTGATTTTCCTGTGCAATTGGAAATTGCCAAAGTTTTGAAAAAGTCAAAAATCACTAACAAACCTTTCTATAAAAACTCATTGATAGGAAAGATTTGAAATCAGTAAAGCAGAATTGGTTTTGTGCATTCTGTCATGAAATGCCATTTTTAATATTTTAATCAGATCACGTTAAATGGCCAATAATTGAATGTACATATGATCACTCCTCATATACTCACAGTCACTCATAAGTAGTAAATGATTGATTAATTTTTCATAATGAATGAGAGATGGGCAGCAGCTGATGGAGTTAGGAATGGGTATATTAGAGGAAGCCTGGGGGTGGTGGACATCACCAAAATATTACTACCATATTTATTCCAATAAACGCCACGCTGTTTATTAATTTTGTGGCAGTTTTGGTGCGGCACATATTAGAGGGCAGCGTTTATTAGAAGGCAGCATTTATATAATTTGTGAGCTTTTTGTCGACGATATTGGCAGTCATCATCATCATACCCTTATCCTGCTTGTGGCAGGGTCGGGACTGCTGGTCTACTGAACGTCCTCTGACTGGGGTCACCCAGCCAGGCGTCTGGAAACCCGCAGGAATATTGGCTAAGGCTGTCGGATGCGATCCATAGAATCAATGGGGGATGGGTGAAGTCTAGACAGGCTTTCTGTGCCTCAATAGGGCGCATATTTCAACTGATGCATGACTCACCTTTGGAACTAATGAGAAATTTTTGCATTGCTATTTACAGTTCTCAACTGCATCTGAAATCTGCAATTGGCTAAACCATTGAACATCGGACATTATGCACTGGACAGTTGAGGACTCATTGAAATTGCTTGCTAGAATAACACAAGGGATTCTGAATCATCTTCATCAGAACTTCAACCTGCCTGTGGCAGGGTCGGGTCTGCTGGTCCACTGAACATACTCTGACCCCCAGCAATGCGCCTGGAACCGGCAGGAATATTGGCAAAGTTGTCTGTGGGGTTGCTGGCCTGCCCCTCCAATGGATTCTGAATATTTAAAAATAATTGGGGCGCCCCTTTTTTGAAGTGCTCCTCCTTGATCATCCCCTGACACATAATGAGAAGAGGAGTGAAGGAGTGTTATGTCCATTTCAGGAATGTGGGTTGTTGAAAGCACCTGGTGGAAGGGAGACTGAAGTAGACATGGGAGCAGGTTGTCCTTAGGGATATGTTAGTGTGTGGAGTGGATGGGGACATGGTGGGAGTAGAGGGTTTCACCCCACAGTCCCGACCCTGCCATAGGCTGAATAAAGGCATGGTGATTAATGAGAGATGCCAGTAATTCTTTTGGATGTCATTTTCAGGCAATTTTAGCTCTATGTAAGCAGTATGTAAGCAATGTATCCCTCTGATACATTACTTAGTATATATTAATTATGAATTAGAAAATTGAAATACTTGATACTATTACCTTTACTCTTTGTATAATATGTGTAAATATACTTATATCTTCTAAATTCTGAAGTTTAAATGTTTTGCACAATTGGGCACAATGTATCAGAGAGATTCAAATGACAATTAAACAATAATGACACCAGATGTGTCAAGCCTTTCAAATGGTTGATGCAGGAAACATAGAGGCAGGAAGACTGAATGGTGCTCTAGAATTTTTACCCAGCCATTTAATGGGAAACACAAAAAATTTACTTCATGTATAATCGTGGCCTCTAAAAGAAACCCACCTAGAAATGGTACACAAAAAACCCACTGTCTAACTTGGCTCTTATTAAATAAAAAGTGTTACTGTTTTGCATGCACTGTAAGCTACTTGTGCCTAGCTAAAATAAAGCAGCATTTAACCTAGAGTGACCAACATTATCAACAAAAAGTTTTTTTTTACATTTTCTTTGAAAATACACTACAATTGTTTCGTTTCTTGCACGATTTCAAGGCACTATAACATTTAAGTGGAAAAGTGGCATCAATTTTCCATATGGCCAAGTGATAGGTCATACATCTCTCTACTTAGAAAATAAATATTTTACTGTTACCTACAGCCACCATTTTACAGTAATCCTTTAAGGCCAAACATAAAAAACCATACATTCTCTAAAAAAACCCCTTCTCCAAAGTATTTCAAAATTTGAAAGAATGTGGAATAAAGAGTTTGCAATAAGCCCATGCAACAAGTTTTTCTACATTCAACCTGGTATTTATAAAAATTTTATTTTAAAAGTACTGTTGGACCTCATTATAGTGGATGCCACAGGACCATGAGCAGTCGTCCACTATTCATGATTGTCCACTATAATGGGGTTTTTGAAAAACTACATTATTTCAGTGGCTGTTACTCAAAATGCTGTAAGTACAGTACTGTATTATACAGTAGTACAGTCAACAATGTTAAAAATTCCAGAACTCCTCAACAATATACAGTACTGATTTATGACTGCTGCAGTTGGGGGTTGTTGAAACTGGTGGCAATAGATTGTGAGAGGTTTGGCTGTGGATACAGTAATTGTATTTCCTTACCATCAACATACAGCACTGTATTTATAGGCTCAGCAAACAAATGCATAACAGGGTGAAAATTAATTACTGGATTAATTTCATGGGTTGGGGAGTAAGCCAATTAGCCATAACAGGACGAACCCTTAGGAGGCTGCTCGCAGGAGATGAGAAGGTAGGTGTAGGGGGCATAGGACAGGAAAAATTTGCAGCACCCAACGTTCTTTACCAACCGCTCATCTTGGCACTAACGTGGGCATGCACTGTTTAACTTCAGTGATATCACAGGAACTGGGTGTGTCCAACTTAACTTGGCTGCACCCAATGCAACTTGGCTACACAATACCTACTGTATTTTTAGTCCTATCAACCAAAGGTCACAAGACTTAGAAAACAATAGGCATATGTACTGTACACTACAACCCTAACATAATGTGACTTAAGGTGTCCCATATTGGGAAAAAGATACTGTAAATCAGGGTATTCTTGGAAATCAGGGGTTTAAGGGTGCAACAGCAGCTTTAACGATGTTTAACACTGCAGTGTGGACAACTTTGATAATTAAATACCTTACTTTCTTCCTTTATTCAGATTGCAAACTCACCGATTCAACCAGGCATCCAATAATGAAAGTGTCCATCCACTATAATGGGCATTGTTTAACATACAAAATGTTTGATGGGGGACACATGAATCGTCCACTATACACAATAACAGGGATCCACTATAACGGGTTCTTAAAGTGTGGGTGGTATAGGAACTTTGGAAGGGATTGAGGACATTGTCCACTATAGGCATATCGTCCACTATAATGGGGCACATTATAACAAGGTCTGACTGTATTTACCTCAAAAAAATTCTACATTAGCCTCTTAAGTAGAGATGCACCGATATGGGTTTGGCCGACATATCGTTCAGCCCAGGGGTGGACAATTGTTTTTTCGCTCAGGGGCCACTTTAGAAGGCCACGGTTAGCAGAGGGCCACACTTTCTAAAACTGATCATACATGTATTTAGTCGTTAACATCACATTTCATTTAATGCGAAGTTTAAACTGCATAATTAATGATAAAAAAACTCTAATGGTATACTAAAGTCAAAAACAATAATGGTATACAGAAACCGTCTTATTAAAATTGTATGTGCAAATTCCAAATCATCTAGCTCAGTCATTCAGTTCCTGAATGCTTTTGCAGGCCACAGAAAACCATGTGGCAGGCAACTTGTTGCTCACTAGCCATTAATTGCCCACTCCTGGGCTAGCCAATATATTCACAAATCAGGGCCAATAATATCAGCCGATATAAAGTCAATGCCTAGTGATTTCATGTTTTGGAAATGACTGAAGACAATCTATGTCCTCAGCTCGGTAATAAAAACCATTGGGTGTCTGCACACTTGAAACAAGGAGTCGAATAGACAAAACTGATTGACAACCACATATCACACAGACTGCCATCAGTGCTGTAAGTGGTAATATTGTGAAATAAGTTTTCTAGTACAGTTTTACTTGATATATGCATTGGTCTTTTTGACAATCCATGTCAAATACAGTATACTTATGAAATTTTAAAATTATCGGCTGAAAGCTGGCCTATACTGGCCGATACAGATATCATAAAGACAGGCCGATATATCGGTGCATCACTGCTCTTAAGCAAGGTATTCTGCAAGGATGAAAATGAACCACTTCACCAGGCATCATTCAGATTTTTAGACTTTAGAGGAGATGGTCATTTTAGCAGTAAGTCCAGCATTCCTATGCATTCTTCCTGCAGAGAACCTTTTCTATGGCCCAATTGCAATGAACTTGCAGCTTTATACATAATTTCAATTGAACCTAATGTGTACAAGGAGATCTTATCCATCAGGGTGTTATGGCACATGTGTGTTAATGTGTTTATAATACCTTGAGTCTAAGGCAATTTTGATGTGTGAATAAATTTTTGGTTTAAGCTCCAAGTTTTCTTGAAAACCAGTAGTAGTCATTTCAAGAGTTGTGTCAATTAATACGAAAAATATATTAACTACCTTAAAGACATGGGTTTTTTTGGGACCATTAAGTGACCAATGGACCATGGGACCATGAATGACCAGTGAATGGATGAATGTACTGATATATCTGCACAACATGTAGCCATCATAAAAGAATACAAAAACTTTGCTAAATGGACACTTACAGAATATGTGGCTAAAAGTGAGAAATTGGGTTTTTTAGAGGCCATGACTTTATCTATCAGATACATCTTGCCTGATGGAGGGTTAAATAAGAAAAGCAATGCATGCAAGTGTTCTTTTTCAGGCATAAAATTCAACATGATCATTGAAGAATAACACAAAGACACTAGTTTTTGGTGGGCTCAACTTGAGTGTGTTTGTAGTCTAATATCAGATGAACAAAATGATGTACCGTCCAAGCCCGGACCAACCATAAGTGTCTTCATTATCCAGAATATTCAATTTTAGGTCTAATTGATGCTTATGTTAGCTTCTTAGCATTTGTTTTTTTCACTTAAAACGTACAACATAACGTTTCTGACTGAAATTACAATAAAAAAATTGATAAATTTAATGAAAACATCAGCATATAGTGAAACCTCCCTTAATGGACACCTCTCTATAGTGGTGCATGACATTTTGTCCCAAAATTCACTTAAAGTGGTAAATCGTTATTCCCCATAGCAGACACCCCCTAATAGTGGACAGATTTCAATTTCCCATGTCTGTCCATTAATGAGAGTATACTGTATGTAAAAGATTTGTCTTGTACAAAAGTGGCCGGCTATCCAATCACAAGGGCAGGTGAACGTAATACTGTACACCCATTACTAAAACCTTTATTTCTCAGTAGTGGGTTGGAAGGTTAGAGCTTTCTGCTCCAACAAAATCTCTAGCCACCCTCCTATAACTGCTTAAAACTTGCAAGAATATGTCCTTTTGAAATTTTTATAAGGCTGTCTTCATTATCCAGAGTCAAATTATATTGTAGCACATATACAGAAAAAGCACAAGTTGTCTTCATTATGCATTATCCAAGTCTTCATTATCCAAGGTACAGTTACATGTATAGACATATACCTTTGGCTGGGACCTACCTAACTGTCTTCATTAACCAGAAAATTTCATTATACGGGGTTTTCATTATCGGGGTTGGACTGTATGTGTCAAGCTAATACACTGTGTGCATTTCACTGGTGCCATATGTTTATAAAATTGGAAGAAACTTATGCATACACCTTGATATAAATCCACAAAGTCCAGTCCTAGATTGATTAGATCTCATGGCATAGTCCTAATAAATGCTGGATAATTGGCAAGGCCAGCTATGCACCGCTGCTATAAGCACCACAGTCCCAACGTGTTCTTCAAGCTGGCACTGCACTCAGTCACAAGAAAATGGCTAAAAATCCACTCTTGTGGTCTCTGACTGAAGAGGACTTTATCCAATTAACAAAATGAGAAAATCTGACTATATTGTGAATTCCACATGCTGAGTCCAATAGATGCATTTTCTTCCCAACCACATGTGACATCCTTTCTTTTAGTGGGACCAAGATGTAGGCATTGCCTTAATACTTTTATTGCCCTCAACCAGGTGTGGTCTTGCTAGTGTATGTAAGGATGCCCATATCCAAAATAGCCACCATAAAAAACCCCTTCCTGGATGGTGTCCTTCTGGCCACCATATGTTGGGTCATGCTATTTTTAACATCCCCCCCCCCCCGATCAGTTTGCTGATCAGAAAAGTTAGACTTCTAATGGGTATAATAATTATATGGGGTGCTTTAAGATTCTTCCATCAACCCTCTTAATGGTAGAAGACTTAGCCAGTCCGTCTCTCCCTGGATATAGTCATGGCCTCTAAAGAAACCCACCTAGAAATGGTACATAAAAAACCCACTGTCTAACTTGGCTCTTATTAAATAAAACGTGTGACTGTTTTGCATGCACTGTAAGCTACTTGTGTGCAGCTAAAATAAAGCAACAATTAACGTAGAGTGACCCACATTATCAAATAAAATTTTTTTTTCATTTTCTGCGAAAATGCACCATAATTGTTTGTTTTTTTGCACGGTTTCAAGGCAGTACCACATTTAAATGTAAAAGTGACATCAACTTTCCATATGGCCAAGTGTTAGGCCATACCTGCCTCTATTTAAAAAATAAATATTTTACTGTTACCTACAGCCAACATTTTACAGTAATCCTTTAAAGCCAAACTTTAAAATAACCCATATGTCCTCTAAAAAAACCCATCTCCAAACCATTTCGAATTTTGAAATAATGTAGAATAAAGAGTTTGCAATAAGCCCATGCAGCAAGTTTTTCAAAACTTAACCTGGCAGTTATAAAAATTGTATTTTAAAAGTGTGTACCTCAAAAAATTCTACCAAGAAAATTCTACATTGGCTGCTTAACGCTAGAGAGATAATGCTCCCTTTGCTGTTACATTACAGGTAAAGGGTAGTCTGTGAGACTACCAAAGTAAATTCCAATACTTAATTGAAATACAGTGCTATAACTTTAAAACTCAATTGCATATTTATTAATCAATATGCTGCAATGCAAAATACCCAATTTATTTTAAATGTTCACATTCAATACACATTTGTCCTCGATGATTACCACAGTTTGCTCTGGAGCATCAGTGGCATGAATATTGCATCACCCATTTAATTTTTGAAGGGCTGAAGGAACAAACCCGACGATTTCATGTAGCAGATGTGTTTGCACCCTCCATAGCTTGACTTTTGGTTGGGGGGGGGGCCTTTGGTCTCCCCCTGCCCAAGGTGCTTGACGACCACCTGCATTCCTGAAATTCACTTAATGAACTCCTCCTCATCTCTTCTCATTACGCAACCACCCCAGGCTACCTCTAATATACTCATTTCTAATTCTATAAACTGTTGACACCCCGCTCATGTACCACAGCTTTCGCATCTCAGCTTGTTGCATTCTACTGAAGTGGCTCTCTTCCCTGCCTAACACTCGGGTACTGCAGCCAAATTTTCCATTGGAAAATTGCTAGGCTGCCCCCATAATAGTGCTGCACTGCGAATTACAGGTGTCATGCAGAGCTGCACTACTACAGCATCTTTACAAACGAGGATGGCAAAGGTAGTCTGAGGCTACCAACTACCAAAAAAATATAGATTGCAATTAATTTATAAGGAAATCATTGCATGGATCGTTATTAATTAGGAAATAATGAAGGTACAGAAAATTTCAGGGACATCGCATGCTTAGAAACCAATGATCAACGATTTTTGTAACATGCAAGTAGTCTGTCAGACTACCATTTACCATTCTAGGGTTAATAAAACAAGGCATTTTGCAAGGATGAAAATGAGCCACTTCCCCAGGCATCATTCAGATTTTTAGACTTTAGAGGAGATGGTCGTCCAGCATCCCTATGGAATTTGTTCCTGCAGAGAACATTTTCTATGGTCCAATTCCAATTAACTTGCAGCTTCATATGTAATTTCAATTGAACCTAATGTGTACAAGGAGATGTTATCCCTCTGGGCGTTATGGCACATGTGCATTAATGCATTTATAATAACTTGAGTCTAATGCAATTTTGACGTTGTGTGAATAAATTTTTGTTTTAAAATCAAAGTTTTCTTGACAAACCAGTAATAGTCGTTTCAAGATTCATGTCACTTAATAAGAAAAATATGTTAACTACGTTTGAAACTTTAAAAAACCACTAACTCAGACATGGGTTTTTTTAGGGACCATGGGTTTTTTAGGGACCATGGGTTTTTTTATGAACATTGGGTTTTTTTAAAGTTTGATGTTTTTGCAAAATACCAAAAAATGAATGACCAATGAATAGATAAAACCACTGATATATCTGCACAACATGTAGCCATGCTAAAAGAACACAAAAAACTTTGGTAAATGGACACTTACAGAAAGATATGGGGCTAAAAGTGAAAAGTGGGTTTTTTAGAGGCCACGACTATACAGTTCCAGAATCTTCCTTGTTTTCCACAAATGTCTAGGTTGTGGGTCCTCTTTCAATATTACTAGGTCTCCTATTCTCAATTCGGTATGTGGCACAGGTTTGGCCAGAAATGCAGACCTAAGTTCTAACAGGTATTCATTTTTCCAATGGACCCAAAACATTTGAACCAATTTTTCTTTATATCTGTAGTGCCTGCGGAATTCTTTACTAGCACTGGAGGGCAACCTGGTTGTCATCCCTGGTGGTACGCCAGTGAGGCGATTGTCCACTAAGAAATGTCCAGGGGTGAGTGAAGTGGGTTCGTTGGGTTCCCCATATACATAGGTTAGTGGCCTGGAGTTCAAAATGGCCTCTATTTCTACTAGGATTGTGGTGAGTTCTTCAAAATTTAGCAGGCTTTGACCCCAAAGACCTTTCTTAGTAACACCTTCACTGACCTTAACGTTCCCAGAACCCTCCCCACCAAGCACCTCTCTCAATGCTATAAACCCATTTTAATTTTTTCCTGGCAAAGTATTCTAATAACTGAGGCTCTTTCAGGTTGTCAAAGAGAGCTTTCAGGTCCTTTTCAGCATGCTTAAAGGTCTTGGAATTGTGAGAGTACACTTTGCTTACTAACCCTCTTCTACCTACAAACCTTCTGAAAGCTAGAAGGAAAGCTGCACTAGATACACTGGTTGTAAGTTCTAAGTAACCAGCTCTGGTAGCTGCACAAGTGAACAATATATAAGACTTAGTAACCTGTTTCTTTACCCTAGTGTAGACTGGCCCTGCAAAATCTAGTCCCACTACAAAGAATGGTGGGACAGGGGTAATTTGATCCCCAGGCAGGGGAGCTATTGGTTGCAGTACTGGTTTGCATGTGAGGTGCCTGCATACCATGCATTAATTAATTCTCCTACATATTTGTGATGGCGTTTCAAAATCCAGTAATCTATCGTGATCTGTGCTAAGGTCTCGGCCACCCCAGCATGGAATAACCATTCATGGGCTTGTTTGATCAGATCTGCTTGTTTGTCATTCCCATGAACAATAATAGGATGCTGTTCTTCCTTGGTGAGACCACTAAATTGGACTTGACCTTGCACTTGTGTTAATCCCTGCCCATCAAGGAATGGATGATATTGCCATAGTAGGGATTCCCTGTTTAACTCACTTCCATTCTTCAACTCCATATATCTGTCAGGAAAGGTAATCTGTTGCTCAGTCCTAACTAGAATGATCTCTGCCTTCACTAGCTCTTCCATTGACAAGGGTCCTTCAAAATTCTTGAGTTTTCTACCACTCTCAATAAAACTTATAACCCAAGCCATCACGTTTACTGCCTGGACTATTGAAGAGGGTTGTAGCAGGTAGTGAGTTAAGAGGTTATTTTTGTAGGATGTTGAATGAAAATATAAAATAACTGGTGATATGAGAAGACTTTTTAAATTGTTGGATGCTGCATTTCAGGTTACAATACTTGATAATCCCAGCTGATTTATGAAGTTTTTGTAATTGTATTACTGTTGGGTGATGAATTTTGATGCATATATATATACAGGGTGTCTAGGAACTCGGCAAGAAAGAAAACCTATTTTAGAGGGTACCAAACTAAGCATTTTTAGCATAGGAATGTAGGGTCCAAAGTCACGCGTTAAAAATGGCAAGCAAAATAAGGTGTTGGTAGACAGTCAATTTTCATGTAAAGTTTTCACCATAAATGTTCAAAGTGGTTACCATTTGCAGTTATGCATACTGCACAACATCTATTCAGTGATTGTCTAACTCTTTCAGGCAGCCCTTGTCATGGCTAGTACATCTCCAGCAGCAACTGCAATTCTGGCCATTTCCCATTTGTTAAGGTGGCATTAAGATGAGCTCGCACATGCAAGGTAAAATGTGCTGGGGCTCCATCGTGTTGAAACCACATCTGTTGATGGATTTGAGGTGGAATGTAATGTGTGCCATAAGTTCTGGCAACTGTTCTTGTAGAAAAACGTGATTCATGTGGCCTGTTAATTGATGTGGAAGCAAGTATGGCCACATCAAGTACAACACCTTCTTTTGCTTGCCATTTGTTAAGGCTTGACTTTGGACCCTACATTCCTATGCTAAAAATGCTTAGTTTGGCACCCTCTAAAATACGTTTTTTTCCTCTTTCTGAGTTCCCAGACACCCTGTATATATTGGTTGAAGTTCGAAGAACTGAAGAAAGATGAAGAATTAACATAACCGGGTGAATTTGTTTGTTGGTGTTTAAGCTCCCGTCAGCTACATGGTCATTAGAGACCCGTCCACTGCGTAGTTCTAATGCATATGCTGCACAGACACTACACCAATGTGACGATTATTGGGTATTAGCAGTACCCAGCTTTCCCGAGCGACCACCCATGTCAGTACTAACTGGGCTTGTGTTGCTTAACTTCAGTGATCAGACGAGAACTGGTGTGTCCAACGCAACTTGCCGCTCCAACCTGGTTAATGTTTCACTAATATCACTGTAGAACAGCCAAAAAAGAAATATGGAAACACCACTAGAGCTATTTTATGCGTTTTTGTGAGCTGCTCATGAAAATGACTTTCGTTTTACTGTGTGACCCTCAAATTTTTCTTTAATTCCCCATTGTTTTTAAAATTTTAGTGACAGTTGTCAATAAAGCAGTAATTGACATGACAGAAATCTGGCTATATATATAAAGTCGAACTTTGCTATAACACACCCTGGTTATAACACTTTTCGGCTTATAACACACACAAGGGAAAGTCCCAGCCAGCGCTAATGCATAAATATATAGAAATTGATTGGCTATAACACACTCGGATATTGCATGTAACACACAACTGGTTTGGTCCCTACAGCACTTTCAATGTGTGAGAGACTTCCGATATAACAAACAGAAACTAAATGGCATACCCCACAGCTTGCATAAGGCTATATAGCGCAAGAGGTTTCCTATCTCGGATCAGTTTTCCAGAGCAATGGGGAAATCAACTCTGACATGGCCTGTAGGGTTAATGCAGGATGGCTGAAGTGGAGACAGGCAAGTGGGGCAAATTTTACAGAATTGTCATTAGGCCCACTATGCTATATAGCTCAGAGTGTTGGGCTGTTAGACCCATGAAAGGCAAATGCAAGCAGCGGAGATACGAAAGCTATGCTACATGTGTGGGGTGTCATGATCTGACAGAATTAGAAACGACTACGTTAGCTTGGGGGTGGCAGATATTGCTGAAAGGATAAGAGAGAAGCGTTTGTGGTGGTATGGGCATGTGATGAGGGAGAGGAGGAGCTTGTGGAACAGCAGGCAGTTGGTGGCACCAGAGGTAGAGGAAGACCAATATGGACGTGAGTGCAGGTAGTGAAAAGGGACATGGTGGCATGTTGGGTGGAAGGGGACTTGGTGGGGGATAGGTGGGATTGGAGGATTAGAACCCACAGACTGGAACCTGCCTCAGGTGGGAGAAGGGTGAGATGATGATGATAACAGGATAAAATTCTCAGCAGTGTTGAATCTGGCAAAGTTGCAGCTGATTGCAAGTGTGTGCGTCTTGAAGTTTAATTATACAAGTCTAGGTCGACTAGTCTAGGTTGAATTTATCTTGAAATTAGTATATTTTTGTTCAGTTAACAAAGCTTTGGCATCATTTAGCATCGTTTCTGTTCTGACACACACTCGGTTATAAGACACAGACACGAGCAGTCCCGAAGGTGAGTGTTATATCCGAGTTTGACTGTATATAGTTTATCCTAACCATTGTCACTGACCAGTTGATAGTGGAGTTTTGTTTTCCTGAGAGTAATCAGCCACTGGGAACAGGGTTGCATTCTACTTCTAACTGAATACACTGTAAGCAGCTCTCATAGGTCATTTTGGCAGTGAACAGAATGACTCTCATTCCTAATTTGTAACCCACTGAGCTTCCAAGGAACCTGAAGCATAGCATCTATTCTGTCATGTATTGCCTACTTGCTGTAATGGCACTTTCTTGCAGAAAGTTTGCCATGTTATCCTCACTGAGCATTCCATTGCTGAATGACACTTGGAAAAAGACCAGTAATACAAGTCTGTTCATACCCTGATCCCCTTCAATTTGAATGGATGATCATTTTTCGCTCTATACTCTGCAAGGGATAAGCTGCCAAAGACTGTCTGTGAGCATGTCTGAAGGCATGGTTCCACTACACAGTAACTGTTATAACAGTAATTGCTTTACCCACAATTCAAAGTAGAAAATTTTCTACTCTTCACAGTTGTCACAAACAGTCAGAGCAATTAAAAATGGCCGAAAGTGAAAAACACACTCAACATACATCGTCATCATCATCAAAAAATCGCGTTTTTTCTCATAATGAAATAACACAATTAATTAATAGCTATAGAGTTCATGAATGTTTCTGGAATATAAAGTGTAAAGAATATAAAAACCAAGTTAAGAAAATAGAGATGTGGGAGTTTCTTGCAAATGAATTTAATGTTCCAATGCAGTTAATAAAGAAGAAAATCGCTAGCTTACGGTCAACGTATTTGATGGAATGCAAAAAAATAGCAGATAGCCATAAATCTGGAGCTGGAACAGATGATGTATATCAAACAAGCTTGCAGTGGTTGAAAGATTTTGAGTTCATCAATGATTCAATTGTACCTCGCAAAATGACATCAAACTTAAATAACACCAGCTTACAGGTAATTGTTATGATTTAATGCTAAATGTAATACAGAAGTATGTCAATGAATTATTATAATAAAGACTAGTTGCAAATCAGATGTAGCTCTGCTGAAAATGTTGTTCTCCTTCACTGGTGAAATTGTCTGCCAGTGAGTCCCTTACTTGTCGAGCATATGTTGATGAAAAGTTGGAACCCTCTGGCTGTAAATCCACAAACAAATTAAAACCCTCGGTAGATGTATTATTAGAAATAGTTGTAGCTGAATGTTTTCTTAAGTAATTGTGTAAAACACAGCACGTTTTTACAATTCTGAGGTCGAGATGTTTACTTCAATGGGCCGTTTAAAAATGTGAAATCTACTTGATAACAAACCAAAAGCATTTTCCACCACTCTACGTGCCCTTTAATGTCTGTAGTTAAATACACGCTGTTTAATTGATAAATTAGTTGATCTTGGGTAAGGTTTAATTAAAGTAGCACTCAAAGAAAATGCAGTATCAGCTATTATAAAATAGGGAATGCTGGTTTCAGTCCCTGTAAGTTGAGTTGGTGATGGAATATTTAATGAGTGTTCATGATTTAAGGCTTTGTACAGAGTACTACTTTTGTAAATGCCTCCATCAGATATTCTGCCATTACAACCCACATCAATGTATATAAATCTGCAATGTGCATCTACAAGAGCTAATAAAACTATACTGTGGAAGCCCTTGTAATTGTAAAACATGGACCCTTGATTTGCAGGTGCAGTTATTGCAATATGCTTTCCATCTAAATCTCCAATAACATGTGGACAATTCCATAATTCATTAAAATCTTTTGAAATCTTCTCCCATTCATCATGGTCTGTTGGTACCTGAAAATAAAAGTTATACATGTGTTTGAACTATTTCAGGAATCACAAAATTATTCTGCAAGTTATGATGACAGCAGCAGTAGTATTCCTGAAACTTTCACTCCAAGGCCACTACCTGCTGCTAAAGAGATTCTTCCAAAGACCACCACATACAAGTGGCAAAGGAAAGCTATGGATGTGGAAGAGTCATTTGTAAAACAGGCTGTTGAATCATTTCAGTCTGTAATCAATCATCAGAATGATGAATTTGACAACTTTGGCATAAGTATTGCATCACAGTTGAGATGAATGTCTCTTCCTGATGCATTACAGCTACAAAGTGAAATTCAGCAAATAATTGCAACACATAGAATTCAACTGGCACACCATGCTGCTAGCAGTTCGGTGAGAAGAAGAAACTCATCATCTGATAATCTCTCAATAGCCTCTACATCACTGCAATTGCCAATATATGTACCTGTGGAACCATGTTTCCAGATTACACCTTTCAATGATTGCAATCCTATAGTATCTCAAGGTATGCACTCTGCTGAAATTGTAGTGCAACAGTCATATGATTTGTAACTAATTTTTAAAATCTTAATATATATTAATGTAATTTTCTGATTTTAATAAATATGTTCAAATGTGTTCGCTGTAATGCATTGTATATAGCATCACAAACTAATGGTATTGCCTTTGAAATAGTGACTCGAGACACTCTGCTTAGGTACTCCAGTGATTTGTGGGAATCACCTGTCGCTATATACCGTAGGGTTAATGCTAATTTTACTTTTGATGATATAGCATTCCTCATAGGTGTGTTTTGACTGGTTAGATTATTTTTTACCTGAAAATGCACAATACATTTCACAACACTATCCTATATTGCTTGAATATCACAAAATTATAAAATAATGATGCCTTACCATTTCATGAATTTCAATGAATTGATCATGGGTGACACAAAGAAAATTGCTGCATTTTTCACTACCAGCAGTTAAGAGATCTTTCAATAGAATATTTTCTATACAGAAATCATCCTGCTTCATTAAAAAACTGTTTACCCACACTTGGTGAATACGTTTTTTTTTTTTTTTTGCTTTTTCTTTTGTAAGTAGTTGATTAATAATAATCCAAGGAAGGCAGCAGCTTGTTGCGTTTTTGTTGGAGCCATCTTTACGAATGAACTGTCATAACAGTTTGCTTTACATGCTCTGTTGCGTTTAACAGTTGCTGTTAGCAAACTGTTATAAGAGTTACTGTGTAGTGGAACCATGCCTTGAGACACTCAATCTTTGAGAGATGCATTGTAGCACAATTCTTGCAGCCCTCCTTTGAATCATTTCAATTTCTCAAGATAAACCCTGTCTAAAGGAATACCAAATTGGACTACAATACTCTACAATTGGCCATACCAGTGAAAAATAGGTTATTTCTTGCACTTTCCTTTGTGTTGTCCCCCAGGATTGCTAACCAAATGGAAGGCATGCCCAGCCTTCCCAATCAGTTTATCAGTGTGCCCTGTCCAGGTGCCCATAGTATTTAGAATTATTCCAAGGTGCTTCTGGGTCTCAACCCTCTTAACCCTCGCACCACCTATGCAATAAGTAAGATCAAATCGCCTTCTAGACCTGCTTATCCTCAGAAAGCTACATTTGTGCAGGTTCAATGGCAATGATTTCCACTTTATGCTTCAGTTTACATCTTGTTTGGGTCCTGTTGCAATTCTGTGCAGGAAGTTAACCCTTCAACCACCACCCTTGTAATGCATGTGTCATCTACAGATAGCCCTATATTATGTCAAGTCCTATATTATTAACATAAATTATATAGAGTATGATATCTGATGCATGATGTCCATTCGCAATTAATATTCGCTATGAGTTACCAGAGAACCTGACGCCCTAGGGCAAAATGGAGAACAGATAAATAATCAGCATAACTTATCCAATAAAACTAGCATTAAGTGAGAAATGTGTTTTTTTCCAAAGTGAAGATATGTTGTGCAGTGTAATTAGATAATATTTGTAACATAATGTTGGTTGTACAGTAGTAATGTTATATCTACTGGAGAAAAGGGAAAACGTGTCTTTTTCCTATGTACAAAAGTTTCTCTTTGGAGGTGTTGTTATTTTTAAATTTGAAAAATAAACTGTTATATACATTTGCTGTTTAGTGCATGCACGACATTTAACAATCAAAAGGAATAATTTCTTTATAGTTTAAAATTCAAAATTTGAATTTAAGAATGGCTGTTGCATCTTTTTTATGACTGGTTAGCCTTGCCATGATGACCAAGAGAAGATGCAGGAAAAAACATTGGTAAGGGGCTGCAAAAAGGAGAGATGAAACAATACCCCCCCCCTCCCCGGAAGAAATAAAGCTATGTGAATGAGTAAATGTGGTGGTTAAATACTGTATTTATTCCAATAACAGCCGCTCTCTATTAAGCGCCACACAATCAGGGCCAAAAAAGTAATAAACGCCATCCTCCAATAATCGCCACAGCGTTTTTTCCCTAGTGGTAAAATATTTTTGGAAGAAACAGTGGGGGTAAGCCAGCATACCCTCACATACATCACCATCATACCCTTATCCCGCCTGTGGCAGGTTTGGGTCTGCAAATTTTAACCCTCCACTCCTGTATCTTCCACCAGGTTCTCATCCCCACAAACACTGCCAATACCTTTAATTCTTGAAATGCACCTAATGAGCACCTCTCCTCATTGTATCCATACTTCCTCAACCTATTCACCCTCATTTTTTTGGCGATGACCACCACCCCAAGGCTACCTCGAATATACTCATTCCTAATTCTGTCAGCTCTTGACACATCACTCAAGTACCGCATTACTGCAGCATGGGCATCTTGGCTACTTGCATTCTATTGACATGGCTCTTCTTTACTGCCCTACCCTCTGAATGCTATATAGCAGCATAGTTGTCCTAACCACTGCCCTGTAGAACTTCCCTTTTAACTTGATGGAGACCCTCCTATCACACATTCTAATTCTAATTCACAACACTGCAAGCAGCCTTATTTGGCCAATATGGCAGTGGAGAGACCAACTCTCATTCTTATATATATTACCAAAATGCTCCCAAAACCCCAGGCTTAAATTCCTGTGATCCTGCTACAACACTAGTAATGGTAGGGTGGCTTTTTATTAGGCCCTCCACCTTATCCTTTCCAAGGCCATTCCATTGTCGAATGGTCCTTGGTAAGAAAGACCAGTAATATGTGTCTGTCTGTGCCCTAATCTCCTTCAATTTATACAAATGATCCTTTCTCCCTTTGTAATTAGCAGGGGACACACATCCCACCAGAGGTCCATCACACCCCAGCAGCAGCAGTCTGATAAACAGACTTATGCTGTGAGATGTTCGCCGCTGGCTTAGTGTTTCCCAACCTAGTTCCCTGATCATGTCAGACACACTATCCCTGTGAGAAAACCTGTGGAATACAATTCTTGCTGCCCTCCTCTGTATCCTTTCAATCTCCCAAGATAATTCCTGCCTGAAGGAAAACCAAATTTGACTACCATACTCCATAATTGGTCGCACCATTGAAATATATGCTGTTTCTCTCACCTCCCTTGTGCTGTCCCGAAGGACCCTACTAATCAGACGGAGGAATTGACCAGCCCTCCCAACTAATTTATTTATATGATCCTTCCATGTACCTTGGTTATTTAAAATTATTCCAAGATGCTTATGGGTGCCAACTCTCTCAACCCTAACTCCACCAATATAGTAATCAAAGCTAAGTAGCTCCCTAGATCTAGATATTGTAAGAATCCGACACTTTTTCAGATTCAATGGCAGTTCCCATTTTACACACCAATTGTAAATCTTATTGAGATCCTGTTGTAATTGTGTGCAGGATGATAACCCCTCATCTAACACCTGGGCAGTACATGTGTCATCTGCAAATAGTTCAAGGAAGGAACTAATGTCAAATCCTATATCATTCACATAGAGAATGTACAACAAAGGACCCAAAACACTTCCCTGAGGTACCCCTGATGTGGCTGGTTTCCATTCAGATGCACTACCCTTGTACATTACCCTCTGTTGCCTATCAAGCAGATATGACCTTACCCACTGAGTAACCTTACTATGTATCCCTAGACTTGACATTTTTGAAATCAGCTTATCATGGGGCACCATGACAAAAGCCTGTTCAAAGTCTAAGAATACAACATCAACCTGCTTTCTGTTGTCTAAAGCCCTTTGAATATAATCCATCAAGCAAGCCATTTGGGTGTCACATGACCTCCCTTTCCTAAATCCATGCTGATTGTTGCTAAGGATGCCATTCTTTTCCAGATATCCCATAATAGAGGAGAATATGATGTGTTCAAAAACCTTGGATACAGCACTCGTTAATGAAACTGGTCTATAGCACTTAGGGTCTGCTGTGTCTCCTGACTTGAAAATTGGTACCACATTAGCCAGTTTCCATGATGATGGAACAATACCCATGTCTAATGACTTTCTAAATATTTCCACCAGGTAATAGCTAAGTATCCCTGAAAGTCGCTGCATAATATATGGAGAAATGCCATCAGGACCTGCAGCCTTATGAACCACTGATTTGTGTAGTAGTTGCTCAATTCCCACTCTAGTTATAGTAACCTCATCCATTCTCCCTGGAGAATCACTATCAAGTACCAGCTGGAAGTTCCTCCTACTGGTTGCAAAGCTTTTTGCAAATGCATCGTTGAAAACATTTGCAATCATAAGACTATCCTTAACTACATTTCCTGAACTATCTTTAACCACTGTATCCCTATAACCCTCTTTCCTACACTTCTTCAGATACCCCCAGAAAGCTTTTGGATTTTTCTTAAGCCTGTCTCCCAATATGTTTTCATGAAAATTCTTGTAAGCCTTCTTCATATACACTTTAACCATTTTCCGGGCCTTCTTATAAACTAACTCAGTATTGGCATCCCTCCCTATCCTAAGTGCATTCCTAGCCTTTCGCTGATTCCGCAAAGCTACCTTCACCTCTTTTGTATACCATTCAGGAAAAGTATTATCCCTTATAATCTTAGTGGGGACAGCTAGCTGCTTGCCCTTCTCTAAGAGGGCTAGGAATCATTGCCAAGATTCCTCAACACCACAGGTATTAACAATGGTATAAAAATCATTTAACTCATATTCTAGATATGATTTAAAATATTCCCAATTTGCCTTATTGTATTGGTATGCCACCCTGTCTGGTGCCACCTTTCTAGGTAACCTTTTAGCTATCTCCACCCTTACCCCTGCATGGTCACTAATTCCTTCAATGCACTCTACAGTGTTGATAGAGCTGGGCACATTTGTAAATACTAAATCTAAAATTCCTCCTTTATCATGTGTAGGCATTGTCACAATCTGTTCCAATCCATTATAGTACAACTGTTCCAAAAATAGGTTCAGAGCACCTGATAACCTGGAATTTGAATTAGGCTGCACACAGCCCCAATCCAACCCTGGTAAATTGAAGTCCCCTCCAAGAATTACTACTGGTACCTTCTTCTTTTGATATATATGCTCCAATGATTGTGACAGTCTTGTAAGTGGGAGTGGATCATCACCTGGTGGACGATAGAAGCCAACTACATAAATTCCCCCACCATGAGAGCTTGCAACATGACAACATACCATTTCACAATCTTCCTCATATTGCAGTTCCCTAGAACTCTCCAGGGATTTATCTATTGCTATAAAGACTCCACCCCCTTTGCCTGTTTCCCTATCCTTTCTATAAACTACAAACTTATCTGAGAAGATCTCTGCTGATTTAATGTCTCCCCTCAACCAGGATTCAGTGCCAATTATGGTATCAGCATCTGATGTGGCAGCAAGAGTATTGAAGTCAACCACTTTATTGACCACTTTAGGACGTTCAGTGGACCAGCAGATCTGACCCTGCCACAAGTGGGATAAGGGTATGAGGATGATGCTGACTGCCAATATCATGGTCGAAAAGCTCCCAAATTATATAAACGCCGCCTTCTAATAAACGCTGCCCACTAATTAGTGCTGCACCAAATATGCCTTGAAAGAAATAAGTGGCACAGCATTTAATCGAATAAATACCGTATGTATGGATGGAGAAAAACGAACATGAGAGGGACAAGTATGAGCTCGGGTAATGATTCCTGAGGGTGAAAGGGTCTGTGATATACACGTTTCAGATGAGGGTGAACATGTATGGATGATAGAAACAGCTGCAGTGGTGTTAGGAGGTGAAACTTCTGCCAGATCAGGAAGTGATTGATTCGTTGGACCTGAATTGGATAGAAACGTGGGTTTGAGTTGGTCGATCACAACGTTGTCTGTTCACCCATAAATAACTACAGTAAAAAATGTATTGCTACGACGTAGAATTTTGTAAGATCTGTCATAGGGTTGAGTGAGTGAATGTTTGGAAATACCAGTGAAAATGAAGACATGTGTTGCCTCATCAAAACTGGGGTAGCAAAACAGAGGTTGCACTGGTGAGGTGCATGGTGGTTTATGTAACAGCGTGCATGGAATACCACAAATTTTGGAGGAAGTAACTCCTGGTCAAGGCATTACTTTCTGGAGCAAAAATATCTTCAGGAAGACGTAGAGTGACACTGTAGACTAGTTTTGCTGGTGATGCTTATCAATCCTCCTTGATAGCGCATCGGAGAGCCAGTCTAGTGTAGTGGATCTTCCACAGACTTCAGAGCTATCTTGAGTTGTTGGTGAAATCTTTCTATTATTCCATTGGACTCTGGATGGTATGAGGTGGTGTGGATGTCTTTAGTCCCCAGGATCTCACACAGATTATTGAACAGGAGGGAGTTGAACTGATGGCCTCTATCTGTAGGGATAGTGGATGGGATCCCAAAACGTGTGAACCAATGTTGCAGTAAGGTTCATGCAACTGTTGATGCAGTGCAGTCAGTGATGGGTATGGCCTCAGGCCAGCACGTGAAAAGGTCGATACAAGTTAGGATGAATTGATTGCCTTGAGAGGACAGTAATGGACCAATGATGCCGATGTGTATTTTTTTGAATTGTGTGGTCGGAGGAGTACAACTGGCAATCACTGAGTAAGTGGGGCACTGTACTTCGCTTTTCTGACAAGAAATGCAAGTCCTTGTCCATGATCGCACATCTTTATTTATGAATGGCCAAACGAAACGTTCCGTTATCATTTTTTTGGGTTGCGGTAATGCCTGGGTGCGAAACGTTGTAGATGTTGTCGAAAACTTGTCGTCTAAAGCTTCGTAGGACTAAAGGTGTTGGTCAGGATGAAGATACAGTTGGCTCTCTTTTTACGTGGGTTCTTTTAACGCGATTTCCAAGTTACGCGGTTTGAATTTCATTAAAAAAGTTTTTTCTCAAATATGTATACGGTACTGTATTTATGCGATCAGGAGATCGAATGTTGAAACCACTCATAATAAATCGATTTCTTAGACCCCGTGCCCTAAAAGGCAAAGATTTAAAACAATTACCAGTGCATTGGATGGCTAACCCAAAAGCCTGGGTGACAACAACTGTTTTTACAGAATGGTTCAATAATTGCTTTCTACCAGAAGTGGTAGTCTATTTGAAAGAAAAATCTCTTGATTTTAAAGTCTTATTAATTATTGATAATGCACCAGGTCATTTACAGTTTGAACATCCAAATGTTCAAATAGTATTTCTTCCACCCAACACAACAAGCCTTCTTCAGCCATTAGATCAAGGCATAATTTCAACACTCAAAAAATATTACATTAAGCGGACTTACAAATTCATATTGAATAAATTAGAAAATGAGTCCTTGACAGTAAAAGACGTGTGGAAACTATATTCTATATTTGATTGTATAATTCAAGTTGCATCTGCTTCTGCTGAAATAAAGCCAGCAACTCTAAATGCCTGTTGGAAAAAGGTTTGGCCAGGATGTATTACAAGCAATACAATCACTGAACCATGAACACTTTGCAAGGAAATTATAAGTTTGGCACATGCTATTAGCAGGGAATGTTTTAATAATTTCAAACATGATGATATAGAAGAACTGCTGGTGGATGATGTGTTAAACGATGATGAGATTGTTGCACTAGCTTTAGATGCAGCAAATTCAGAAAGAGAAAGTGATATTGAGGAAAACCCCAACCCCTCTCACTTCAAAAATAATTCGAGATGGTCTTCATCTATGCAGGAAATTAGAAAATCATTTTCTTGTTAATGACCCCAATTCTGAAAGGGCCTTTAAATTCCAACGTGAGCTGCAGAACTGTGTTTCTGGATGATGACCATTGCATAACATATTAGTAGAATCATCAATGCAAAATTTAATTATGGATTACATTGTTAAAAAAGGAAAATCAGCCTACAGTGAGAATGAAGGTTGCACAAATTTATCAGCTATACCAAAGAGATCAATTGCAGAAACAGTTATTTCTGATGATGAAAGTGATTTGGATCCTGTTCACAAACGGTGCATATTCTTATCAGATAGTGATAGTGATTAAAACCATGTACATTTATATTACTTTCTTATAAAATAAAACGAGTTGTATTTAAATGCAATTTTATTTAAGAATTTATTTAAGTTATTTTAAGCTTCTCATAGGAATTCATTAAGAGACCCATTTTTTTAACGTCAACAAAAGTTTTTTTATGCGGTTTTACATTAGTTTTAATTCGTAATTTCGGAGTTACACGAATTTTAAAAGTTATGGAACGTATCCCCAATTTTTCCATAGACTTAGTCTTTTTTAACGCGAATTCTTTTCACGCGATTTTCTGAGGAACGTATCCTCTGTGTAAAAAGAGACTTGACTGTATATTGCAAATCAGACTGATAGGTGAGCCTGGTATTGCAACGAGTGAAATATTTAAGATATAGAGTGAAATATTAAGAATTTTGCAGGAGGATTTTGGATTTTGACATCAACCAGCTGTTCTTCATAGAAACGTTCTAAATCTCGCGAGCTTGGTGATCTAGATAACTGTTGTAACATCATCCTGGACAAAGCGTCTACAACTGTGTTAGCGACACCTGTTACATATTGGATGTCTGTGGTAAATGCCGATTTGAAATCCAAATGACGAGCTTCTTGCCAAGAATGTTTGTCCAAGCTTATATTCATGGCATAAGTGAGAGGTTTATGGTCGGTGTCAATGGTAAAAGGTCTCCCTTCAAGGAAGTAGTGGAAGTGTTTTATTGCTAGGTAGATAGCGAGCAATTTTCTACCAAAGACATTATATTTTGATTTGGTGGGTTGACATTTTTGGGAAAAGAACCCTAGTGGTTGCCAAAGGTTGTCCACTAATTTTTGAAGCACTGCTCCCTGCTGCTTTGTCCGAAGCATCAGTGAACAGTGCAATTTTGACATCAGGTGCTGAGCTGGGATGGTACAGTAATATGTACTGAGAGGACAGTTTTGGCTTTTTGGAATGTTTGTTCGGTTGTTCCATCCCACTGAAGAGGTGTAGTTTTACTGGATTTCCCAACCAACAGTGCATGTAATGGTTGTAAGACGTCCACACAGTGGGGGATGAATGTGGGAAATTTTGTAGACTTTCAACCTTCTGACTTTCTCCCTGTAGAGGTAATGGTGTGTCCCAAAAATTCCAGAGTTGGAACACTGAAAACACATTTGGAGACGTTGATAACTAGTCCTTACTGACATAATCACTCAAATACTAAACAAAGATGTCATTGGTGTTCGACATCCTCGGCACTGCCCATGAGGGTATCATTGATGTAGGTGAATGTAAAAGGTAAATCCTTGAGGACCATATCCATAAATCACTGGAATGTCTGTGCTGCATTGCAGAGGCTGAAAGGCACCCTAGCATACTCAAAGAGTCCGAAAGGTGTCGTGACAGCTGTCTTCAAGATAGCTTCGCTTGCTACTGGAATTTGATGGTATGCCTTGACCAGATAAATTTTAGTAAAGACTTGCATACCATGGAGTTGCAAAGTGAAGTCTTTGATGTGGGGAATTGGGTATCGGTCAGGCACTGTTCATGCATTGAGTGCCCTAGAATCTCCCACTACTTGCCACCTGTCATGTTTTTTGACCAAATGTAGAGGGCTGGACCATGGACTTGATGAAGGTCTTAGGAAGGTCTCAGGTTCATGGAGGTGGCAAAATTCCTCTTTGGCTACCTTGAGTTTTGAAGGGTCCAACCATCTAATTTTGGTGGTACTTGTGATGATGATGTGTTGTAGTGCAAATTTTCTGTTTAAATCGTGTACAAAGAAAATGTTTGTTGCAAAGTGGAGAGAGTTTAAATTATGCTAATTCTGTGAAGTTAACTCTGCACAGGGCACTGGAACTCATCCAATTATTGAACGACAGACACTTTGTTGTTGCAACTAACTCCCTATCCTCCCTTCACCTGTTGCACACCCTATATTCCCGTAGAATGTCATGAGGTAAATTAGCATCCCATGCTATTCCAGATTCCCAGATCCTCTGAAATAGGCACTCATTCTGATGACAAAAGGCACAAGTACACCCAGTGGATCAAAAATATGTGAAATGATGCTAAGAAAGAATCTTTTGGTGTCCCATCTTCTGGCCAAAATGGTCAACAGAGAAGAAGTGTCAAACTTCAACTGATCTGAGTCCTGGTCCCAGACCAAGCCTAAAGCCTTACTTACCCCACCCACTAAGTGGACTGCCTGAAAACCTGTCCCTGCCTGTAAGGGCCATGAAGGTTCCCACAACTTCTGCAGTTGCACACTGTTGGTGGCCCATTTATGCATGACCATTCCTGCATTGGCAAGGACCTCTTGTAGTTCTACATTCAGCTCCTGGACTTCTTCTCCTGTAGATCCCCCAGTCAGGAGATCATCTACATATCAACTATCTTGCAGAGCTTTGGTAGCTCTGGGATAGTCCTGCCTCATTGATTCTATATGGATCCTCATCACTGCATTCAACAAGAAGAGACTGGGACTCAGCCCAAATGCTACCTGCCTCTGCATAAGGACCACAACCTGGGATGGGTCATCCATATCACTGATCCAAAGAAAGTGGAGCAAGTCCCTGTCATCTGAAGATACCTCCATCTGGTGAAAGGCCCTTCTTATATCTCCTACTAGTGCAACCTGAAAAAGCCTGAAATACAATATAGTAGTCAATAAATTGCACAAAAGGTTTGGGCCTGGGTCCAGTGATCCATTTAGTGAGGCATGGTCCTTGTCATGCGATGAGGCATCACAGACCACACCAAGTTTTGTGGTCAAATTATCCTCCTTTAATACACCTCTATGAGGCATATAATACACTGGGTGGTCCTTAGGGTGCTAATCCCCTTTGACTATTTCATACACCCCTGTGTCCAGATACTTTAAAAGCCTCATGGTACCTGGAAAACATATGTTTATCTGCTGACAGTCTCTTCAACAAACCTTTTAGTCGGCCCTCTACAATCCTATAGTTATATCCCAGTGGATGACCATTCTATTTTCTCCAAGGTAGTTTCACTCCATACCTATCCCCATTAAAGCTAACCAAGCTATGAAGTCCTTGAAAGGCTTGGCTGCTGCTATCATCACTGCCTTCTGATGGCTTCATTCCTAGGTGATCTCGAGCCCAAAAGTCTTCCAGAGTGAAGGGCCTGCTACCATCACCCATTTTCTCAACTGTTGTGTGCAGCACCCCCACCAGATCTCCCTTTTGTGAACTCAGATTGTCAATGGGCCCTACAAACGTCCGCCCAAATACACTATCAGCTGCTAAAAGTGATGTACTAAGCCTCTTCACTCTTCCAGTCAAGATCCTCCAGTAGTTGTCGTTCTCAATGAGGATGTTGATTGGTCCAGGGTCCTTATCTTCTGTTCCTTTGGCCATCTGTAGCCCTTGCTGCTGGCAGAATTGCTTGATTTCTTTCCCTGGAACTGAAATGACACTAGCACAAATAGTAGGCACCTCTAATGCATACATTTGAACACACTGATTGTCATGGCGACTTTCTAAAACCAGCTTCACACATCTGGCTTGTTGCTTCCTTGGTGATCCCCAAATGCATGGATGCAAACCAAAATCCCAAAATCCTTGCAGCCCAAGCCTTGCCACCCAAAATCCTTGCAGCCTGAGCTTCCTAGCTAACTTCTGAGAGATGAAAGTGCATTGACTCCCAGTATCACATAAACATTACACAGTACTGAAGAGGTAGGTCCCTTCAGTTTCACTAACATGACTGTGAGGTTGGTGATCATCTGTATGGCAGGTGCTTTTCTGGTCCTTGAACTGGAGTACTGCTGTCACACACACTCATGACAGAGAGGACTGCAGTGCCTCCCACTACACTTCAATCAGGTTATCCCTTTCACTTTTCAAACTCTAGCCAAGTGATTACCATGCAAACATCTGAAACATCTTCCAGATTTCAAGATCATCTTCCTTTTTTCTTCTAACGTCAGATCAGCATCACAATTTGAGGCCCAGTGATTCCCCCACAGAACATGCATTTTGGCAGGGAATGTTCCTCCCTGGCCACCAAAGAAGCTGCAGAACAGGGCTTGATGGGTTTCACTTTCTATAGTCATGGCCTCTAAAAAAGAAACCCACTTTTCAATTTTAGCCCCATATCTTTCCATTTACCAAAATTTTTTGTGTTCTTTTATCATGGCTACATGTTGTGCAGATATATTGGTACTTAAATGTTTTTGGAATTTTGCAAAAAATTGAAACGTTAAAAAACCCAATGTTCACAAAAAAAACCCATGTTTCTGAGTTAGTGTTTTTTAAAGTTTCAAACGTAGTTAACATATTTTTCTTATTAAGTGACATGAATCTTGAAACGACTACTACTGATTTTTAAGAAATCTTCAAGTTTAAAACAAAAATTTATTCACACAACGTCAAAATTGTATTAGACTCAAGTTATTACAAATACATTAACGTGCATTTTCCATAATGCCCAGATGGATATGATGTTCTTGTACACATTAGGTTCAATTGAAATTACATATGAAGCTGCAAGTTAATTGGAATTCGACCTAAGAAAATGTTCTCTGCAGGAACAAATTCCATAGGGATGCTGGACGACAATCTCCTCTAGTCTAAAAATCTGAATGATGCCTGGGAAGATGGCTCATTTTCATACTTGCACAATGCCTTGCTTAATTAACCCTAGAATGGTAAATGGTAGTCTGACAGACTACCTACATCTTACAAAAATCACTGATGATTTGTTTCTAAGCATGTGATGTCCCTGAAATTTTCTGTACCTTCATTCTTTTCTAATTAATAATGATTCATGCAATGATTTCCTTCTAAAGTAATTGCAATCTATATTTTTTTGGTAGGTGGTAGTCTCACAGACTACCTTTGCCATCCACATTTGTAATGATGCTGTAGTATGGCAGCTCTGCATTCATCATCATCATACCCTCATCCCACCTGAGGCAGGGTCGGGTCTGCAGATTCTGGCCCTCCACTCCCTTCTATCTCCCCTATCTCCCACCAGGTCGCTGTCCACTCCACACACCACCATATCCTTTTGGACAACCTGCTCCCACGTCAGCTTTGGTCTCCCCCTGTCCTGGGTACTACCCACCACTTGCAGTCCTGGTATAGCCCTAAGTAGGTCCTCATCTGCTCTTCTCATCACATGTCCATACCATCTCAGTCTACTCTCCCTCATCTTTTTGGCGATGTCTGCTGCCCCTTGGCTCCCTCTAACATACTCGTTCCTAATTCTATCAGCTCTCGGCATGCCACTCGTATACCGTAGCATTCACATCTCGGCAACTTGCATTCTATGGACATGGCTCTTTCTCACTGCCCAACACTCTAAACCATATAGCATAGCTGGCCTAACCACTACCCTGTAATACCTCCCTTTCAACTTGATTGGGACCCTCCTATCACACAAAACCCCACTTGCCTGTCTCCACTTCTGCCAACCTCCATTGATTCTATGGGTCACATCAGTGTCTATCTCCCCATTGCTTTGGAAAGTAGATCCTAGGTACCTTACCTTTTGCACCTTTCTCACCAGTTCACCCCTTGACCAGACGTCACCATTGTTTGCCTGTCCTTCCCAATTGAAAGCTAAATATTCTGTTTTCTTCACGTTTATCTTTAGCCCTCCCTTTTCGAACGCTCCTCTTATGTCGTTTAGTCCCTTCTCTGTTCTCTGCTGTCACTGACTTTTCCGATATCGTCAGCAAATACTAAGCACTGAGGGGCCCATTCACCTACTCCTGTCAGCAGTTCATCCAAAACCAGTATGAACAGTTAGGAACTAAGTGCTGAACCTTGCTGCACCCCAACTTTCACTGGTAAGCTCCCGGTATACCCCCAGGTGTCCTTACCCCGGCTTTGGAGCCTTCATACATATCCTGGACTATTAAGGATAAGCCCTTCTTCTACCCCCTTTTCCATAATACCTCCCAAACAACCTGCCGTGGGACACTGTAATAGGCCTTCTCCAGGTCAATAAAGATGGCATGGAGATCTTTCTTAGCGGCCCTATACTTCTCCATGATCTGCCTCAGATTGAAGATTGGCTCCATTGTGGACCTCCCTGGCATGAATCCAAATTGATTTCCTCTGACACTGGTTCTATCCCTGAGGTGACATTCCATTACTCTCCCAGAGTTTCATGGAGTGGCTCATAAGCTTTATACCTCTATAGTTAACACAATCTTGAACGTCCCCTTTGCCCTTGAAGATATGGGTCAGTGCAGGACTATTATGGGGGCAGAATGCTGTGGTACATGAGCGGGATGTCAACAGTTGATAGAATTAGAAATAGCCTGGTGGTATTTGAGGTAGCCTGGGGGTGGTCACGTAATGAGAAGAGCTTAGGAGGAGTTCATTAAGTCAATTTCAGGAATGCAGGTGGTCGTCAAGCACCTTGAGCAGGGGGAAACCAAAGGCCCCCCTAACTGAATGTCAAGCTATGGAGGGTGCAAACACATCTGCTACATGAAATCGTCAGGTTTGTTCCTCGTGCCCTTCAAAAATTAAATGGGTGATGCAATATTCATGCCACTGATGCTCCAGAGCAATCTGTGGTAATCATCGAGGACAAATGTGTATTGAATGTGAACATTTAAAATAAATTGGGTATTTTGCATTGCAGCATATTGA
Source organism: Trigoniulus corallinus (assembly GCA_013389805.1). Lineage (NCBI taxonomy): Eukaryota > Metazoa > Arthropoda > Diplopoda > Spirobolida > Trigoniulidae > Trigoniulus > Trigoniulus corallinus. The sequence continues at coordinate 31,424,258 of JAAFCE010009126.1, forward strand.
TTAATAAATATGCAATTGAGTTTTAAAGTTATAGCACTGTATTTCAATACAATATTTGAATTTACTTTGGTAGTCTCACCGACAATAGAATGCAAGTTGCCGAGATGCAAATGCTGTGGTATATGAGTGGCATGTCGAGAGCTGATAGAATTAGGAACGAGTATGTTAGAGGCAGCCTAGGGGTGGCGGACATCACCCGAAAAGATGAGGGAGAATAGACTAAGATGGTATGGACATGTGATGAGAAGACCAGACAAGGACCTAGTTAGGGCTATACCAAGCCTGCAGGTGGTAGGTTGTACCCGGAGCAGGGGTAGACTGAAGCTGACGTGGGAGCAGGTTGTCTGAAAGGATATGGTGGTGTGTGGAGTGGACGGCGACCTGGTGGGAGATAGATGGGAGTTGAGGGCCAGAACCCACAGACCCGACCCTACCTCAGGTGGAATGAGGGTGGGATGATGATTAGTCTCACCGACTACCCTTTACCTGTAATGTACAGCAAAGGGAGCATTATTTCTCTAGGGTTAAGTGGCCAACGTAGAATTTTCTTGGCAGAATTTTTTGAGGTACACATTTTTAAAATACAATTTTTATAAATACCAGGTTGAGTTTTGAAAAACGTGCTGCATGGGCTTATTACAAACTCTTTATTCTACATTATGTTGAGTACCATATGTTGAGTCCCCAACTCCCAAGGCCCGTTAATGCACAGGTTTCAACCTCCAACTTATCATATAAGGAGCATAACTGCTTCATCTTCAATAGGCATTGCCTATGGGCGATTATGATCATGCCCTGTTTCCCAAAACACTTCTGAAGGATGGAGACTGGTTATGCATATATAATTGATGGCACTCAAGGCCAGGCCTTCAATTCTGGTTGCTGCTGACGACTTCACTGACGACGGTGCTTTGCTGCCTTGTACTGATCCCGAAATCCTTGCCAGTTGCAAACGTCCCCATCAAACTGTTTCAGTTCTAACCTTGGGAGCTCTGAGGGCCATCATCCTCAGAATGTGAAGAGCTGCTAGAACTGACCAAATCTCTTCTGCAATCCAGGCTTTCTGTGGATCTTCTAAGATACTTCTCAATTTTCACCTTGGTAGATGAGATGAGGTCCTGGTAATGTAACACAACTTCAAAATCCTTTTCTACCTCATCTTCATCCACAAATTCGTCCAATGCAGCATCCAAACTTTTGAGGAGTTCCTTCCTGTTCATCAACAGGTTAAACTTTTCTTCTAACACGTCCCAGCTGTTAGATCCTTGACTTCTTTAGCCATGTTGGTCACTGCAGCCCTTAGTGCTTCGCTTTTGACGGATAGATTCCATTTTCATTCTTGCTGTTTACAAGTATTCCTGGGTTTCGGCACCAAAATGATATAAATCCACAAAGTCCAGTTCTAGATTGGTTAGACCCCGTGGCCTAGTCCTAATAAATGCTGGATAAATGACAAGCCCAGCTATGCACCGCTGCTGTAAACACCATAGTTCCAACGCATTCTCCAAGCTGGCACTGCCCTCACAGTCACAAGAAAACGGCTAAAGATGAGCACTTGTGGTCTCTGACTGAACCGCACTTTATTAAATCAGCAAAATGAGAAAATCTGACTGCATTGTGAATTTCAGCTATATATATAAAGTTAGAAAACAATTGATACATTTTACAAAAGGTCCAGATGTGCAGCCACATGCTGCACATAAATGCATTTTCTTCCAAACCACATGTGACATCCTTAATTTTAGTGGGACCAATATGTAGGCCTTGCTCTTAATACTTTTATTGCCCTCAACTAGATGTGTTCTTACTAGTGTATGTAAGGATGCCCATATCAGAAATCGCCCCCATAAAAATCCCCTTCCTGGATGCTATTTTTAACTCACCTGGTATTGCAGGCAAATACTACGTGGTGTGGTGGGGGCAGCTTTTGGGCCTGCAGCTGGAAAATATAGGTGTCTGCAGGAAAGCTGTGCTGGAAAACCCCAGTGGACAACCACTGAGTGGCAGCCCTTCCTCCAGCCCCTATACTGCCCCTAGGTTGATTAGCATTAGCCCTCAAATGGTGTTGTAACTAGGGATGCACTGATATGGGTTTGGCAGATATATCAGCTAGCCAATATATTTACAAATCAGCCAATATAAAGCATTATAGTATACAGGATTGAGTGATGTACCATCCACCATGGTAATTTCACAAACTGTGCAGTCAATGCCTCATGATCCCGGAATTTAATTACGATACAACAATCGCAGGCATGTTTTGGAAATACAGGTTGCACTGCATGGATGCTTATGACTTGGAACCTTATTTACTGTACTAACTGTTATTGTCTAAGATGAGCATACAGTGTTGTCAGATTGAGAGTTTTCTCTTGAGTCTCTTTATTTGATGTTTGTATTGGTCTTTTTGAAATTCCATGTCAAATACCCACGTTCTTGTAAAATTTTTGAAATTTTAAAATTATCTGCTAAAAACTGGCCGATAGCGATATCCCAAAAACAGGCCAATATATCGGTGCATCTCGTTACAAATGAGATGTAGGTTTTTGGAAGCACCCGGGGTAGGGGTGACCAAGCAGACGTGGGAACAAGTTGTCCATAAGAATATGGTAGTGTGGGGTGAACGCTGACCTGATAGGAGAGAGGCAGAAGTGGAGAGCTAGAGCCCATAGACCCTGCCACAGGTGGGATATGAGATGATGATGTATATGTTGTAAGTGCCTCTGTAATTTGTTTCATTTTAGATTCTTCATTGACATAATCTACTAAGCAATCTCCACTCACAGTCGGTTTCTTCAATAAAAATGGAAATTCTAACAAAAGAGTTTATAACTCAAATTAGAGACCTCTACGTAGCAAAGAAGCATGATGACATATTGGCTGCATTGCAAAACAAGTGTAATGTTGAAGTTGTGCTTAATGGAGGTTTGGAAATTGTGGCCGAAATTGGAAATCTTTTGAATATGGCAAATGAGAAATTTCCTTCATCCTCTGTCACATTTGCCCAACATGCATTCAATATCCTGGCTACTAACGGCAATGCAAAAGAACTGTTAATGGGTTTTTTGGAACAAATGGAGATTTTAAAGAGTACTGACAAATTTTTTATACTGCTACACCCTATCCAAGTAATACTTCTACGTATGCCTACAAAACGTGGACAGTCGTTGTTATATGTCCTTGAAATGCTTCATGATAATATAAAACGGTTAAAACTTCCGAAATTCTATGGCTTTGAAGAGAAGGAGAGATTACTTTTTGATCTGGATCCAGATGTTATCCAACTTGTGAACTCACTTGAGCCAGTTATTAGTTTTTATGAACCATTTGTTAAAGAAGTATCAAGGTTTAGTCTACAGAGAACGCCTTATAGTGATCGCCTAAGTTATCAGCAACATGTTCTTTCAGTGTTTTTGTTGAAATTATTTGATAAACCGTTGACATTTGTGGACTTGAGCAATAAGGACAGCAGTGCATTAAGTGGTATGCGGACTGTAGTAGAGAAGCTTATAGAATATTTGTACCAGTTAGAGTCCAACTTTTATGCATTTGTTAATGTGGCAAAGTCACTAAATCACAAGAAATTGCAAACTTTAAATATTAATTGCACACTTTCACAGATATCACTAGGGACGCTGCATTACGTACTGTATTCAGTTGGAAAATTTTCATCACTTTTACCGTGTGTCTATAATGAAAGATACCTCTTTGACCTGAACTTACCGCTCGTGTCGTCATTATTAAAGCAACGAAACGAATGCGCTATTCATAAGGGTCTTATTTTGTTTGGTTACGTTTTGAATCTCATCAAAGATCATTATTTTTGCGATGACATTCTAGAATTGGACAACTATGTGATCATGGCGCAGGATCTAACCACATTGATGATGAATTGCACTATAACTGAATTCCGTAAGATTGCAGTGAAAAGTTTCAAAAATTATATAGATAAGTTTACATCTCTGGGAAGATATAAATTATTACTCCAGCTTGTCCATGTCAATAAGCATCCCGGAATACGAGGGTTGATTATCCAGTGCTACAAAGATTGTTTGGTGACAGCTCTGCAGAAATGTCCTCCAATACAGTGGTTTGTTGGTGGACACCTAAAACGTTTTTTGAATGTTGCTTTAGTACTAAATGATGGCGTAAAGACAGATCTTCTGGAGGAGCATGAGTATGTTTTGTCAGCACTGAATTTTTTGAGATTTCTTCTGCTTAGAGATGATCTATTGAGAAATATCACAGGTATTTGGGCAAATGTTGAGTCTATTGAAAGCTTGTTCTTGAATCCTCTACAATTGGCCATTAATATGTCCAAGGCTCACTTCGAATTAGAACTGAGAAATATGAAAGATAAGCAGGGATCGGGGGAATATAATGTTAACAAGTGTCAACAATTAAGCATACTGCAGTCAGGGATTACAGGAATTGATTTAATTCAAAGTGTACTTTCTGTTGTGAATGATATAATTAGTAATCGAAGGCAGCAGATTGCACTAATGAATTCCAGATAGTGTGTGGAACTATTTCAATGGCTTTAAACAAATAGTTTAAACTGGATTTATGGATTTCGTATTTGTGTGTGGTGAACTGAATTATTTTACAGAATGTATTGTATTTTCCGATATTGTATTTATTAATTACGGTTAGTAAATGAAACCTGAATAAACCAAAAACCTGGTAATCGTCATTTCCCCGATGCTTTACTTTATGTTCACAAAGTTCCGGAACTATCAGTTATGCTGGAAACTTCTAATGAAAAATTGCATTGAGCAAAAATTATTACAACTTAGCGATCTTCTTAACCCTTTACTGACCAATGTTCCCATTTGGGAACAAGTTTTTAAGTAGTTAATATGTAGTTTAAATTGTGTTTTATAGAACGTTTTCTTTTTTGCATTTCTTATCATCATCATCATCATCATCTCACCATCTCACCCTTCTCCCGCCTGAGGCAGGGTCGGGTCTGCGGGTTCTAATCCTCCACTCTTGCCTATCACCCACCAGGTCCCCCCGCACCCCGCACGCCTCCATGTCTGCCAGCACTACCTGTTCCCACGTTCGCTTTGGTCTTCCTCTACCTCTGGTGCCCCCGATCACCTGCAGTCTCACAATGGACCTAATAAGCTTCTCCTCTCCCCTCATCACATGCCCCTACCACCTCAACCGATTCTCTCTCATCTTTTCTGCAATGTCCCCCACCCCCAGGCTACCTCTAACGTAATCATTTCTGACCCTGTCGGCTCTAGACACCCCAATTGAAAGCTAGGTACTCGGTTTTCTTCATGTTCACCTAAAGGCCCCCCCTCCTCCATTGCTGCTTTCATGTCTTGTAGACCCTTTTGTGCATCTTCCCTGGACTCATCAAGCCTTCCCACATCATCTGCAAACACCAGGCACTGGGGAGCCCATTCCCCTACTCCCGTCAGCAGCTCATCCATCACCAGAGTGAATAGGTATGGGCTAAGTGCTGACCCTTGCAGCACACCAACCTCTACTTTGAAGCTTGCAGTGTTTCCCCATGCTGTTCGAACCCTAGTGATGGAACCATCATATATATCCTGCACTACCCTAATATGGCCTTCATCCACACCTTTCTTTCTTAAAACATTCCATACTAACTGTCTGGGAACACTATCATATGCCTGCTCTAGGTCAACGAATATTGCATGAAGGTCCTTCCTTGCAGCTCTATGGTTCTCAATCATCTGTCGGAGAATGAAGATTGGTTCCATGGTGGACCTACCTGGCATAAACCCAAATTGATTTCCCCAGACACTGGTTAGGTCTCGAAGGCGACACTCTATGACTCGCTCCCACAGCTTCATAGAATGGCTCATCAGCTTTATAGCTTCATAGAATGGCTCATCAGCTTTATAGCTTCATAGAATGGCTCATCAGCTTTATGCCCCTGTATTTCCCTATAGTTAAATCCATTTTTAGAGCTAATGTCTTACTCATAATTATGAAAATTTGACCCAAAACTGGCCATTCTCAGGGGTGTTAGGGTCAGATTAACTTTCTCATAATAACTTTCCCAAATTTAAATTTATTTTTGAAATTCATTTTTAAATTATAGAAGACATGTTACCATGTTAAATATATCGTGATTTGATTTGCAAGAAATACTAAACATAATTGTGGCATATGATTAAATGACCACATTCCCAAATGGGAACATTGGCATCTTGGGTGTATGTTTGTCTATATCAGTTACAGTCTCACTACTCATAGATTTTCTCATAGAATGCTAGGCTACAAGCAGGTGATAAGCATGGAAAGGTCCACACAGTTTTTTTTACAATTTGGTGCATAGGCCCCCAAACTTATTTGTCCTACTGCCCTCTTTTCAGGAAAAAAATTACTTGTTGGCCCTTCCCCCCACCCATGGAAATCTAACTTCAAGTGAACAGGGTGTTTTTGTAAGTAAGACACTTGAAATCAGCACTAGCCTTATGAATGTGGGAAGCCTAGTTGTCCATTGTCCTTGGTATGGCATACCAGCCATCATTTTCCTATTACAAATTAAATTCTACAGGTGAAACATGTGCCCCCAAGAGGGCAATATCACCCACGTTGGGAAGCAGTGATTTGGTGTGTTCCACAAGTCATTGAGCATTAATGAATCCATGAGATATAATGGGCTATTATTATTCAAAGATGTTCACCACAGATAAGAAAATTCTGTTTGGATTCAAGGTGTTGCCACCTGTCACAGACTTCTGGCAAGTTATCAGCTATGTTTAAGAACCAAAAAGTGGTGGCAGAATTTATTTACTAATGGTCTAAATTTGAGCAGTGTTGCAACCTGGTTGTTATTCAGAGAAATGCATTGCACAGCAATGGACCACATAATGTTCAGGAGTCAAATTTTCAATGCTCCTCACAGAGTGACACCTAGAAATACAACTAGATCAGGACCTAGGGTGTACCCAAAAAAATCAGCCAGGATTACTGACAATCAATATTTTTCCTTTCCATTTTATCTTGAGCTAGTATAAATTTGTATCTTGGCATAACAACCTTTATATTTTTAAAAAAACATTAAATGAGGAAATCACACAGAACATAAGTGACCATCAGCTGAGGTGGTATGGGCCTCTGATGAAAAGAGGGGGCACTTATTAGGTCCATTATGGGTCTGCACGTGATTGGGGCACCAAGAGTTGGGGAAGACCAAAACGGACGTGGGAGTAAGCAATGCAAAGGAATGGGAGGGAGGCGGGGGGAGGGTAGGAGGGAGGTGGGAGGAGGGTAAGATAATGATGATATTTTTTAAACTGAATATGCATATTTTATGGTTTAATGAAAACATGGGCATCTTGAGTCATGTATAAACCCTTTAGATGAATCTTTCACACATTTACTAATGCCTAGTTCCGTATCATCGCACTTCAATGCTAATCACGTCGCCACTGATGACATTTTGTGCTAGTGCGTTATGAAGGACTGCCAGCGCAATTCCTTAAGTGCAGCACTTTATTTGGAGTCACCACATGCCGCCGTCATGTCTTACATTATCCTCTGCCATTTTTCAAGCAGACAGCTCAACCACCAGCCAATCAGAACGCAGCGTGACGTGTGGGACGCTATGTGAGTTGACCACTGGTCAACTCAACTACCTTCACGCATAGCTGCTCTGCGACACCTCAAGTAGCAGTGTGACGTCACCATTTTTTGTGCTGTGTCGTCTGATTCAATGGTAATAGCGTTAGCGCGTGGGTATACAGAACCAGGCATAACTGCAAAGTGCCAATGTTCCCAAATGGGAACATCAAAATTTTTCCCTTTCAAAATTTTTTTTAGAATGATGCTTAGCAAGTGACCTTATACTTGACCAAGGAGTCCTAAAATTAAAAAACTTTGTGTTTTTTTCCATCAGAAGGCAATTTGGCCAGTAAAGGTTTAATACTGAAAAGTTGGTAACGGTCATGGCGCAATATGTATTTTAATTTTTCACCTGCCGTATTTAAGACTTAATGAACTTTGTCTGACAAATTTTTTTTTCAAAATCGTTGTAGTTTTTGAAGTTAGAAGCATTTTTCTCTTGTAATTCAATAGATTAACGTTTGAGACATGATAATAGTGAGTTTTCTTGTAGCATTTTTGGCTGATGTACACTACGTTAAGCAGATGACAATTCACCTGTTCAAGTGCAAACACATTGCGTTTCAATAGTGAGTTTTCTTGTAGCGTTTTTGGCTGATGTATGCTGCATTAAGCAGATGACAATTCAACTGCACAAGTGCAAACACTGCATGCAGTTATGTTAAGTTGCATTTCAACGCATGCAATGCCAATTTAACGTCGATGCATGTGAAACCCCTAACGAAAAGTAAATGGCTGACGTCATCAGTCAATAGGTGGCGCTAATGTATCAACCATTACGTTTTAAGTTTTACTAAACGTTAAGGTACATGCACACAGACAGTGTTTTTGGTCAGTAATTCAGTGTCAGTGTTCTGAGTGAGGTGTAAACACTTGTCAGAAAGCACTGCTATCTGGTAGTCAGTTGGCTGACACACACTGCAAACAAAAATCGCTGCCCGCGTGTAAACGCCACAATTTCTCACTGCCATTTCCGACTCACAAAGAGAAATTCACTGATGCGTTTGAAGCCAGTATTAATGCACTGGTGAAATAGAAAACAAAGAAATACTACGTTTGGAGTGTTCAAAATGAAGAAATCTTAAACATCGATGTAAGAAAACATCAATTTGGACAAAATGTACATCTTTGCATTTATTTTAATTACTTATTTTAAAATATGTATATATATATATATATATATTTATATATTTATATATTTCGACTGTATATTTCTGTATATGTATATTTATATATATATATATATATATATATATATATATATATATATATATTTATATGTGTATATATATATATATATATATATATTCAGTCGAAATCGTTTACAACGACACCGGATATAATGTACAATCGGATTAAAAGAACAAAATAGTTGGAACCATGAAAGCCTATGGGAAAAAAGCACTAATGTTGCTTATAACGTACAAAACGGCTAAAGCAAACACATTTCTATTCACAGTGCCTTTTGAAATATTGGTTACTGCATCCAGTTCACATCCTGTCTTTCTATGAACTTTAAACCTATGACCATAGCCTCTAAGCATATTTGACAAACGGCTTTTCAGTTGAGTTCTGTCTTTCTAAATGACAACATGCTATGGCAGCAGTTCTCCATTGAGAAACAGTTTCACATAATTGCCAGAGTTGAGTTGGGAGAGTCTGCAAGCAGGCTTGCCTATGAATTTCATACATCACGCTCAACAATTGCTGGAATGATTAAACGCCAGAAAAAAATTAAAGCCCAATTTCTTAAGTGTGGAAAGGTAAAACGAATTAGCTCATCTAGTCACACTGACATTGAAAATGCTTTGCTAGAATGGTTCAAGCAACAACGTGCAAATAATGTACCAGTGAGTGGGCCCATGCTCCAGGCAAAGGCTGAACAATTTGGTGTACTTCTGAAGAAGGAATCATTCAAGTGCACCACTTCATGGATTCAACGATTTCGATCTCGGCATAATATTATTCATGCAAAAATTTCAGGTGAGTCAGCTGCTGTTGACCAAGCAATAACGGGTGACTGGGTTGAAAATGTATGGCTGAAACTGAGGGCTGGTTATTCTGATGATGACATTTTCAATGCCGATGAGATGGGGTTATTTTTTTCGACGAACACCTGATCACACATTGAAATTTAAAGGGGAGAAATGTCCTGGTGGGAAGTTATCAAAAGAGCAAGTTACAGTTCTTGTTGCAGCCAACATGACTGGTTCTATGAAAAGAAAGTTGTTGGTGATTGGAAAAAGTAAAATACCACGATGTTTTAAACATGTTAATAATCTCCCTGTTGACTATGATTTCAATAAACAGGCCTGGATGACGTTGACTATCTTTGAAAAGACTCTTAAAAATTGGGACAGTGAACTTTTGAAGCAAAAAAGATGTATAATTTTACTTGTGGACAATTGCCCATCCCATCCTCCAGTTGAAGGATTGAAACAAATTAAACTCATTTTCCTGCCTCCAAACTGCACGTCTGTTCTTCAGCCAATGGACCAAGGAGTTATCCGAAGTCTGAAGGTATCATTCCGAAAAGAACTGGTTTACAACGTAATAGAGAAAACAGAAAATAAGGATGATACAAAAATTAGTGTTCTTGATGCTATATTAATAAGGCATGGCATGGGATGGGATTCTGTGCGGAAGGAGACCATTGCCAATTGTTTTCGCCATTGTCTAAACAAGCATGTACAACCCAGAACCACATGTGAAGATCATGCACACAGCGATTTGCAACTTGTTGTTTCCCTTCTCAGTTCTGACTGCTCTGCTGATGACTATTTGGAAATGGATGATGAGATCATTACATTTGAAGAATTATCAGATATTGATATCCTTCAGTGTCACCAGAAAACTGAAGAGATACATCCTGAAGATGTTTCCCAAGAATCAGAAAATGATTTTGGTAAAATTCCTACTGTAGCTGAAGTGTATGCTGCTTGTTCGACCCTAAGAGCATTTCTTCACACAACTGACACACCCCAAACTCTTAAGGAAGCCTTCTCTGGCATTTCCTCATCAATTGAAAACAAATTCCTCACCGCACTACAAGTTAGACACCAACCAAAAATTACAGAGTTCTTTCTTTGAATTTACATACTGTACAATCTACATACATGTATCCATGTACTTGTATACTATATTTTAAAATTACACAATACATGCCTATGTACAATATGGATATTGCTCTGAATTTTTTTAATACTGTAAATTGTGATGTCATATGCAAATAAATATACCTGTTACAATAATTATAGAATACTGTAATAAGCGTAACACCATTTGCAATTATTCCTTCATTAAAATCAATACTACCACTTTTAGTGAACATTGGCTACAACGTACAAAAACAGCCGGTCCCTTTAAGTTCGTTTTAAACGATTTTGACTGTATATGTATTTTAATATATCTATATATATGTATGTATGTATGTATTTTAAAATATACATATATGTGTGTATTTTAAAATATATATATATATATATGCACATGTATATGTACACAGACATACACACACATATATATGTATACATAGAAAATACACATATATATATATATATACAGTTGTGGTCAGCTAATTAGCACCCCCATTTATAAAATGGAATAAATCAATTTTTCAGAGGGTAAAGTTCATAAAAATGAAACTAAAAAGTGAAATCACCAACTACATTAATCACTTTTACTAGTCAAGGACAGTAGTGACATTTCATTTTACAAATTATTAAAATAATTACGTTTTTGTAAAAATACATTGGACATAACTATTTCACTTAAAATTTAATTTTGATTTAAAAAATGGGCATTTAACATTTCTGAAAATAATATATGATTTTATAGGAAAATGGGTAAAGGAAAAAGTACAACACCAGCTGAACGAAAAATTATTGAACAGATGTACAATAAACACAAAAATATGTCAAAAGTTGCAGATATTCTGGCTATTTCTCGAAAAAAAGTTCAAAATGCATTAAAGCATATCAAAATGCATGGGACATGTGAAACTCTACGTAGATTTAGACAATGAAAAACATCTAAAGAGGAGGAAAATTTAATTGCTAGACAATCAAAACTTGACCCATTTGCCAGCTCAACTAGTATTAAGGTTGTTATTAAAGAACATGATCAAATTAATGTGTCTGCTAGAACAGTAAGAAGACGTCTAAATGAACATTGACTGATGGGGTGCATGAGTAGCAAAAAAACCACTTCGGCCAAGTTGCGTTGGAAACACCATTTCCCGTTAGATCACTGAAGTTAAGCAATGCACACCCACGTCAATACCAACTTGGGTGGTTGGTAAAGAACGTTGGGTGCTGCAAATTAACCCTCTTCCTTGACCTTTCACCTACCTCCTCATCTCCGCAGGTAGCCTCCTAAGGGGTTGACCTGTTATGGCTGCCTGGCTTACACCCCAACCCACAAACTAATCAAATCAAAGTGTGTATGCGTAATAGAATCATTAAAGAAGGGTAACAGAATGAAGAGATTGGACTTTGCTAAACAGCATTTGTCTAAGGAACAATCTTATTGGGATTCAGTTGTTTGGAATGATGAATCCAAATTTAATTTATTTGGAAATGATGGTAAACAATATGTAAGACGCCCTGTGGGTCAAAAATTAAATCCTAAGTACACAAAAAAATGTAAAATTTGGTGGCAGTAGTGTGATGGTGTGGGGATGTTTTAGTGCATATGGGATAGGTCCAATCCACAGGATCCATGGGAGAATGAATGCTGCTATGTATCAGGATATCTTGGCAAACCATTTGGTAAAATATTCTGTGAATATGCCACTCAGTGCTTTGAAAAATTGGCAGTTCCAGCAAGACAACGATCCTAAGCACACATGACGTTTAGTTCAACAGTGGCTGAAAGACCAAAAAATTCAGTGTTTGTGTTGGCCACCACAAAGTCCTGACTTGAATCCTATAGAGAACTTGTGGGCTATTGTTAAACGGCAGGTAGCAGCAAGTAAACCAAAAACTCTGGAGAATTTGTGGACAATCATCCAGTCAGAATGGCATAAAATCACCACCAAGCAATGTGCAGACTTGGTCAAGTCAATGGGTAGACGTTATGCAGCTGTAATAGCAGCAAAGGGTCATCCAACCAAATATTAAATAACCTAAATGAAATTAAAAAATAATTCAATTAAAAATATTAGTATTAAAATATGAATATTCAGGTGTGCTAAATAAAAGTCAAAATAACTTTCAGACATGTTTATGAATTTTGAAATATACAATTAACCAGGTGAATTTTGTCAACTTCTTTAAATAAATAACAAAATTACTATCCAATGTTGATTATATGTGGAAAAATATATTAAGTTTAGGTTATAATTTTGAATATGTAAGATGAATTCTAAACTCAATCATAGGTGTGCTAATTAGCTGACCACAGCTGTATCTATATATATGTATGTATATTTATTTATTTATTTATTCACGTACACTAACTGTACAAAAGAAAAAATTACATGATAATTCACAAAAGTGCACAGTGTCAGATACCAAAACAGAGACAGTTAAGAGGAAGACGTTCCTCAGACATTATAAGTGGATACCTTGCTCAAATAAGTGCTTAGTAAGAGAGCGCTTGAAATGCTTACATGAAAGCTTGCAGCAGTGCTCAGAGCAAGTAAAAATTGAAGCCCTGAGGGAATATGGGAGGGCATTCCATGAGGGAAGGACAGCACCAGGAAACATGCGCTTATGCAGATCATGGTAGGGGACTGCAGGCTGGAAAAGAAAACGGCATGCTTGACGTACACAAATGGAAGATTTAAAATAGACTGAGATGTAGTGACATGGGTGAGCAGAGTACCGCAGGGCACTGGCAAGCATATTAAGGTGGCAGAGCAAAAGGAAAGACTTAAAGGGAAGGATATAAAATCTGATACAATGAGGGGTAACTCTGCTGAAGAATGGAATACCCAGGATCAGTCGAAGAATCTTGTTGTATAAAAGGCGAAGAGGCCGAAGCGGGGAGTGAGGCTGTGGCCACATTAAAGAGGATGGGCCCCAGGGCCGACCCCTGGGGCACACCCCTTAGTAACGATATAGACAGGGCATGCCCCCTAACCCTGGCAGTTCTACCCTCAAGGTAAGAAAGAAGTAATTGCCTTGCCCAGGGATTAAGAACAATTGACTGAAGCTGAGCCACAAGAAAGCCATGATCAACAGAATCAAAAGCCTTAGCTACATCAGTCTTAAGAAGCAGAAAGGCGTTCCCCCGAGCAAGGGCCAGGGCAACTGCAGTGTAGATCACAAGTATTGGGAATTTAACTGAAGAACATGGACGAGAACTGTACTGGGAATGAGGCAGGGTGGCTAGAAGATCGTCACGGGTTAGATCGTATAGCCACCACTCAAGTAATTTTGCAAGAGGGGGAAGGATTGCAATGGGTCTGTATTTGGAAGGGTCACTTCGTGATCCCCCTTTAAATATGAGGACAATGAAGGCAGTTTTCCAAATAGGTGGGATTTTGCCTTTAGCCATGCAAGTATTAAATATATGGAGAACAAGAGACAGACTATGTGTATCCATCAATTTAAGTACAGAGGCAGAAATATCATCAGGACTAGAATAGGCCCGGGCCTTAAGACGTTGAAGATAGAGAAGAAGCTGGGAAAGACCCAGTATAGGGGGAGAACTGGAAAACAAGAGCAAACAAGAATAGGTGATAGTAGGGGGGTGTGGTTAATTCAAAGGGTTAGCAAGAAGAGAAAGAATAGAGGGAATAAGTTCAGGGGGGGATGTATATATATGTACATATATATACATACATATATATATATATACATACATATATATACATATATATATACATACATATATATACATATATATATACATACATATA
>JAAFCE010009126.1:31438833-31490274 GCA_013389805.1 Trigoniulus corallinus
ATATATATATATATATATATATATATATATATATATATATATATATAAAATAAGTAAGGCGTGGCTAGATAATTAGGGCAAGCGACATAAACATAAGACTGAGCATACTTAAAATTTTTTACGTTTACGTTTTACATAGCCATAGTTAGGGCATGTGAATTTTAACCCTCTAACGCTACACAGGGGTACTGGTGAACCCCAGGATTTTTCTTTTTCCCTTCTCTTTTCTGTGGGTGACCCTGGCACAATGGGATTCACTGTATATTCACATGATAGGTTGAAATTTCTGATAAGTCACAGATGGGTGGTTAATTGCTTTTAATTTTTGAAATAATGATGGGTTTGGGGTACTCCTGTACTCCTGTGTAGCGTTTGTGTAACTTTTAAATGGCCATAGGAATTGCATTGAAAGCTTGCATGCCTGCAGGAAAAGCCATCTGCAGCGCATAAAGGGCAAAATATCCATTTTCTTTAAATTGCTGATTAAAATCGTTTAGATTGCTTATAATGATATTTTTCTATGTTTCTAACAACTTATTGAATTGTTCTTTCATAATATTGCACTGAAAATGCAATAAATTTATTGTTAACTATGGAGAAATGGGTTTCAAATTGGGGTAAACCTGTAACCTTGTGTAGCATCAGTGGGTCATTTTCGAACAGTAGCATTGCAGGGTTAAGTCGTGTTGCCCGACTGGTGCGCAACACTGTAGCGCTTCCCGAATAATGAATTACTCCGACAACCACGTTTTCTCTGCATGACACCTGTACTTTGTGGTGCAGCAGTTTATAGGGGGCAGCCTATGCTTTCACGGCATATGCTAAACAGTTGAATCATTTATACATTTCTGTTTGGGGACATGCTTAAATTCCTAAATACCTGAAAATTCATTTCACCATCGATTAAAAAAAATATATTAATTAAAAAAACCACTAGTGCCCTGCAAATCGACGTGTTTTAGGCTATACTGTATTTTTACCAACTCCGTTTGATTTTTAAAATTTGGACATAAGGTAGTGACACGTGCATTTGCCAAAATTTATTTTGATGGTTTTTAATCATCGACGCTGCCACTATTTTTTATGTACAGTTTAGCAGACGAACATCACGTAAAAGACTTTGACGATGTAAATTTTACGTTTTAAGTATTATGTCTACGTCGTTTGCCCTAACTAACTATTACATTCACAGATGTGAAAATTGAATTATTGTAACGGCAGTTGGACTCATGGCACTGACATGGCTTCGTTTTCTTTGGCAATGTAAACAGATGTCAATGATCACTGGCTCATTGACGTCAAAAGTACACTGATGACACTTTCACCAATGAGAACATTGACATTTAGAGCTCATTGTGTAAACAGACTGCCAGTGCACTGACAGTGTTTATGTCAGTACACTGACCAATGACGCTGTGCATCTAAATGTACCTTTACAAAAAAATAGGTTTTCCTTAAGGTACATGTACATGGGCAGCATCATTGGTCAATGTACTGACATAAAAACTCTCAGTGCACTGGCAGTCTGTTTACACGAGCTCTAAATGTCAGTGTTGTCACCGTACATTTGATGTCAGTGAGCCAGTTATTACTGACATCTGTTTATAGAAAACGAAGCCATGTCAATGCAATGAGTGCAACTGCTGCTACAATAATTTAACATCAGGATTTAAATTAGAATGGCTTTTACAGCTGTGAATATAGTATGGTCGCTAGTTTGCCTTTGCAAAAATATATATCCTGTGTATATTTTAAAATAAGTAATTAAACTAAATAGAAAGATATATGTTTTGCATAATGAAGTAGATGTCTAAAATTTCAATCCTTGTATTCCTCAAGGATTGAATTCCACAAGCAGGGTCGTGCTTCACAATGTCCTATATATGACTTATGAACAAAATAATTTACCCCTTTGTCCAAATTGAAGTTTTCTCACATCGGTGTTTAAGATTTTTTCGTTTTGAACATAACAAACTTAGTATTTCATTGTTTTCCATTTTGCCAGTGTATTAACACTGGCTTCAAACGCATCAGTGAATTTCTCTTTGTCAGTCGGAAGTGGCAGTTAGAAATGGCAACGTTTACACGTGGGCAGTGAACTGACTACCAGATGGCAGTGCTTACTGACAAGTGTTTACACCTCACTGACAACACTGAATTACTTACCAAAAACACCATCTGTGTATATGTACCTTTACTGATGCATCAGTCAGTTACGTGGTCTGCATATGTCTTTGCATGCATCTGTTGATGCTGCAAGAAAACTCCTTATTGTCAATCTTATCTTTGAACAATGTTTTTTTGACAGCAATTACAACAGTAGATCATAGTCATATCCTTATCCCGCCTGTGGCAGGGTTGGGTCCACAGGTTCTAGCCCTCCACTCTTGCCTATCTCCCACCAGGACCCCATATCCCTACACAATCCCAATCTCTATCCCAATCCATATGTACAACTTGCTCCAACATCAGCAAGTGGCTCCCACCTGCATTCCTGAAATGGACCTAACATGCTCCTCCTCCCCTTTTCTCATTACATGCGCATACCATCTCAACCTATTCTCCCTCATTTTTTCAATGATGCCTACCACACCCAGGCTACCTTAAATATACTAATTCCTAATTCTTTTGTTTTTTAACATGCTGCTCATGTACCACAGCTTTCACATCACAGGCTACTCGCATTCCATTTACATGGCCCTTTCTCACTACCCAACACTGATCCATATAGCATGGCTAGCCTAATCACTGCCCTGAAGAACTCTCAGCTTGATTGGGACCCATATCACGCAGGACTCCACTTGCCTGTCTTGACTTCAACTATCCCCCATTGATTATATTGCTCACATCAGAGTTTATCCCAAAATTGCTTTGGAAAGTTGATCCCAAGTACTTTACCTCTTGCAGCTTCTTCACCAGTTTGCTCCTAAAGTGCACTTTCCCATTATTTTTCTGTCCTTCCCAGTTGAAGGCTAAAACATAGCCTTCAAACATGAAGAAGAACCCCTCTACACCGACGGAGAACGAACAAAAGGCTGTGGAATTACTATTACCACCTCCTCTTTACCTCGGACGAAGGGAACGACACCCTACCTTTGCTGTACTTCACTGGTATGGTTCAGGGTATGTCTCCCACTGATCATAGAGGGCTTCATACTTGTGGTGTTTGGCCAAGGCAGCGATCCTCCTAGCTGTGGTCTTATCCTGCCTGTATTGTATTTTGGGACTTGTGGACCTCTATCTCCATCCACCTGCAGAGACCAGCCTTGTTTTGCTTAATGGCTGCCTCTACCTTGTCATTCCACCACCATGCCTGCCTCCCTGGGAATATACCTCCTACTCTAGCGTGGCCTAAAGTGGCTTCCTCACATTTTCTAATTTTTTTCTGGCCATCCTGTCCTACATGGCATCAGTTGTTCCTTCTCCCAATCTTCCTTCCCAGTCTACCTGCCTATGTACTTTCTGAGTGAATGCTGATTTGGTTTTCCACCGCCTAATAACCTGAGGTAAACATAACAAATGAAATTCAATAATTGAAAGCCTGTACAGTACATCATTTTAGGTGCATTTCATGTGTGACAAGTAAGATTTTCACACCATAAGAGCGTGTAAAACTCTCCTAGCTGTGAAATTCAATTCATACCTTGCTTGACTATGATGCTCAGTTTTTTTCCTGATGAATACTGGTGGTGGTTCCGTTTGGAAGAGAAGAGCCATGATGCATATCCATCTGACTACTCTCTGCTAGCTGGTAGGATGTTAACCCAATGCCCAAAGCTCTCCATGTGCAATTAATTTATGTTGGTTTGCTGTAAATAATAGAAAACATGCAATAAAAGCTACTCCACAACTGTGCATTTAACGTCCAATCCATAAACACAGCTTTTGTTACCACTTTAAAATTTAGTTCAAACTCAGAGTTATCTGTAGGTGGGAAGGGTCCTTAAAGGTGTTTCTATTTGAAGAATAACAAAGGCAATTAATATGTAGGATGGAGCAGACGTGATTACTTTACTTCATTACTTCACTACTACAAATTCTTCTACCACTTTCATTTCAGTTGTAAAGTTACTTGGTGTTTACAGACAATTATCCATAACGGCACATAATTTGCATCTGGAAACTAAAAGGTCAGTATATAAACAGTGCTGCCTTGTTGTCCGTGATGTTTTTGTCTTGAATTGTATGATGAAAACACATACCCTAATATTAAAGTAGGTCAAACTCAGTACAGTAAGTATGGGTTACTTTGTCCAAAAATAAATCAGATGATTGAACCTTGTGTGCTACAAACTCATTGCTACAGGTTCACAAAGTTGCTGGCGATTCTGCCAGGCTGCAACACTAGTCTAGGAGGCCCAAATTTCAAATACAGTCAAACTCGGGTATAACACACACCTTCGGGACTGCTTGTGTCTGTGTCTTATAACCGAGTGTGTGTTATAACAGAAATGATGCCAAAGCTATGTTCACTGAACAAAAATATGCTAATTTCAAGATAAATTCAACCTAGACAAGTCGATCTAGACTTGTATAATTGTACTTCAAGACGCACACACTTGCAGTCAGCTGCAATTTTGCCAGATTCCACACTGCTGAGAATTTTATTTTTTATCATCATCATCTCACCCTTCTCCCGCCTGAGGCAGGTTCCGGTCTGTGGGTTCTAATCCTCCACTCCCGCCTATCCCCCACCAAGTCCCCTTCCATCCCACATGCCACCATATCCCTTTGCACCACCTGCACTCACGTCCGTTTTGGTCTTCCTATACTTCTGGTGCCCCCAACTACCTGCAGTCCAACAATGGACCTAATAAGCTCCCCCTCTCCCCTCCTCATCATATGCCCATACCACCTCAAACGCTTCTCTCTCATCGTTCCTGCAATATCTGCCACACCCCAAGCTACCACTAACGTAGTCGTTTCTGCCACACCCCACATATGTAGCATAGCTTTTGTATCAGCCGCTTGCATTTGCCTTTCATGGGTCTTCCTCATGGCTCAACTCTCTGAGCTATATAGCATAGCGGGCCTAATGACAGTTCTGTAAAATTTGCCCCACTTGCCTGTCTCCACTTCAGCCATCCTGCATTAACTCTACGGGCCACGTCAGAGTCGATTTCCCGATTTCTCTGGAAAACTGATCCAAGATAGGAAAAGTTTTGCACCATATAGTCTTACTTAAGCTGTGGGGTATGCCATCTAGTTTCATGTTACAGCTGTTTGTTATATCCGAGGTCTCTCACACGTTGAAAGTGCTGTAGGGACCAAGCCAGTTGTGTGTTATATGCAATATCCGAGTGTGTTATAGCCAATCAATTTCTATATACTTATGCATTAGCGCTGGTTGGGACTTTCCCTTGTGTGTGTAATAAGCCAAAAAGTGTTATAACCAGGGTGTGTTATAGCGAAGTTCGACTGTAGATGTAATAATCGCCACTAGGTCATACCTTTGCTTTTTTTCATAACCCTGTTGAACGTGTTTTGTTGATGTCACACTTCTATCTATTCCACAAATCCAGTATATGATTTAGTTTTGGTTAGTACCAATATTTAAAAATGTAAACCATCTTAATTAATAATATTTAATTCAGTACCCTGCAAGCAGCCTTCTTTGGCCAATATGGCAGTGGAAACACTGTTGGTGTTTCAGGTCCTGTCAACTACAAGGTCATTAGAGACCCATCCATTGCATAGTTCTAATGCATAGACTGTGCAGACACTACACTAATGCAATGATTATTGGGTATTAGCAGTACCCAGCTTTCCCAAGCGACCACCCATGTCAGTACTAACTGGGCTTGCGTTGCTTAACTTCAGTGATCAGACGAGAACTGGTATGTCCAACCCAACTCGCCGTTCACTTGTGCCTCCCCCACAATACTATCAATGGTGGGCTTTCCTTTGAGGAAGCCCTCCACTTTATCCTCTCCAAGGCTATTCCATTGTTGAATGGTCCACCTGAAACAGCAATAGTATGCACAAATTCTTGCAGTTACTAATTTGTTTTTGTTAGTTTTGCATCATGGGTTGGATGATTTGTTCCAGTGTCTGATCCCTAAAATGTACTGGTACAATTTGGGAAACTGCAGCTTTGCAGCCATGCGAAATTCTATGTGTACCTAATTTCATCAATTTTTAAGGAAGAAGGTGTTAACTAACTTACATAAATTAACATATCTGCATTATAGTGCTGGCTAACTCAGTATAGTAAGTCAATAACTGCTGTATTTGCGAATTAAGGCATGTTATACCTCATATCTTAGAACAGGATTTTGATTTAAATATTAATCCTATATGTATGTAATTTCAATAGAACATAGTCATGCAAGTCATGCAGGGTTTATCCAAAATACCCCTTAATAGGTGCACACTAATTTCAGTATGGCAGAAAAACATCAACATGAAAGGTGGACCCAGGATCAGATTAGTTTGGCAGTTGCAGCATATTTGAATGGTGATTATGGACTAAATGTATGTGCCAGAAGATATGGTATGCCTAAGCCTACAATACAAACAAATGCTCAAAGCAAAACTGTAGTTGCAAATTTAGACAAAATGTTCCTTTGACTGAGAGTAAAAAAGATCAATTAACCACTTAATGATTGGTACTGCATAATGTGTGATGAATGTAGAGCAGAGGACAGGATTTGTTGTGTTAAATGCAAACCTTGGGTTCATTGAACATGTGCAGGAGTGAGAAAAACAGTGAAAACATTCTATTATGTTAATTGTAAATGAAAGAATTGTAGAGAAGGTAAAATATAAAATTTAGGAACCCTATGGTTCAACTTAGGAAACCCAGTTACTAATTTGTATTAATTAAGGGCTTCAGAAAAATTGGGCCAGTACATTATATTATGGATTACTCCAACATTTTTTATGAAATCCTTTTCCAAACATAAGAGATTAACATGTTATTTTTGAAATAACTGTGTGAGTCACCATAAAATTTAAAAAAAAAATGAAAATGGTACAAATTAGACAACCTTCTCCAATATATAAAGTGCATTCAAAAAGTAACAAGCCAGAGGCATAATGATGGAAACCAGTGCCTGTATGTTAGAAGTATTGGCCCTGGCTGTTGAGGCACCTGTCCCACTGTGACACAAGGTAGTGAATGGCTGTCTCATAAAATTCCCTGGGCTGCGATGTGAACCAGTTCTGAACATACAGCTTGACGTCAGCGTCTGAGGTGAATCAGAGGCCCCTCAGAGCCCTTTTCAGGGGACCAAACATGGCATAACCACAGGGAGAGAGGTCTGGACTGTGTGGAGGGTGGCTGAGAACCTCCCATTTCAATTTCTGCAGGAGTGCCACGACTTTGTTGGCTGTATAAGGTCTTGCATTGTTGTGGAGCAGAATGACCCCACAGGTGAGATTGCCTGGTCTTTTGTTTAGATCGCTTGGCAAAGGGTGGTCAAGGTTTGTTAGAAACGCCTGGGCATTCACTGTTGTCCCATGTGGCATGAAGTGTATCAGAAGGGGGCCATCTTGGTCAAAGAAGAACGTCAGCATAACCTTTCCTGCACAATAAAGCTTTTCCAGCATAACCTCCCTGGATGCTTTCACTGGAGGCTTTGTCGTTTGAATTCTGATTCATAGTGATGACACCATGACTCATCTTCAGCCACCACTCCTGCCAGGAACCCATTCCCTTCCCTCTCATAGTGCTGCAGATGACCAAGACAGCGGGCCATTCGACATGCTTCCTGGTGCGGTTGAAGACTGTAGGGCACCCATTGGGCACACACTTTATGCACGTGCAGTTGTTCCTTCATGATGGTGTGAACACTTCCAACGCTCAATCTGACCATGGTGGCTATGGCGTTCACTGTCACTTGGCGGTCCTGGGTAATGAGTGCATCAACCATCTGGACGATGTCATCAATAATGCGGTGGGGTACCCCAGACTGTGCATCATGGCTAACGACACAGGCCCTTCTCTGAAACGCTTGTGCCACTCCTTGACCCTTGCAAGGGACATGCAGTGTATGCTGTACACTTGTGACATTCGGTGATGAATATCCGTTCCCCCTACTCCCTCTGCTGTCCGAAACTGAACAACACCTCTTTGCTCTTCATTTGACGCCTCCATGTCACTGTTTGCAATGTGACTGGCAGCGTTGGACAATGGATACATGCTGCTGCGCACTTTGTATCATCACGTGACGTGCACGCATGCCCTCTAGTGACTGGCTGTGACGTTCTGTGCTCTGGAGCAGCGAGTTGCATTGGACACACCAGTTCTCGTCTGATCACTGAAGTTAAGCAACGCAAGCCCAGTTAGTACTGACATGGGTGGTCGCTCGGGAGAGCTGGGTACTGCTAATACCCAATAATCATCACATTAGTGTAGTGTCTGTGCAGTATATGCATTAGAACTATACAGTGAACGTTGTGGTTGATGGGACCTTAAACTCCAACAAACAACAAAACTCCATGCTCTGGTCAGAACCACACCTCATTACACATGCCACAATATTACCATCCTGTCACCAGTTTGCACATTCCAGCCTCTGGCTCGTTACTTTTTGAATGCACCTTATAAGTCATAGTACCTATTAGCACAGTGTGGGGGTACCACAGGGAAATGCTTAGGAAGTTTCCTGTTTTTTGCCCTCTATCTTAATAACCTGTTCCAGGTTGCTCCTCCTGATTTGGGCCTCCCTGCATTAGCCAATGACTTAAAGTGCTCAAAATGCATTTCAAGGCCCTCCAATGCAGTGACTCTCCTAACAAGGGTGCTATTTGATTGAAAAGTGGATGGACGCCAATGAGTTGACTATAAACCACAATAAAACTTACCTGATCTCTTTCTCCTTACAATTTTGTAAATGGCACCATTATCAACCAGTCCTCAGTAATCAAAGATCTTGGGGTATACCTGGATAATAAACTGACTTTTCAATTGCATATGTCACACTCTATTACACCATTAAGTGAGGGCTTGCAGCATTGCAAGGTTTTGGGAACATATGCAAATACCCTGCTCTGCAGCAATATTATTTCTAAGCCTTCATGGCTACAAAAGATTCAGAAGTTTCATGACTGCCTTACTACTTTCCAAGTTTGAAGTGTGGTACAGCAACCCAATTACAATTTTTCTCCCTATTAACAATTTGGATTCTATTAGGTCCTTGCCTCTTCTAAGTTTCACCTGCCAAATCTCTGTGCAAGGGGTGTTCTGCACCTACAATGCACCATTAGGCTACTACTGTTACAGTTGTTACATCATATAATTTAAAATAAGGTCGACTGTGAAACCCTATTACAGGATTTAGACTTTCGGGGTCCCAGGAGTATACATTCTGCTCTGAACTTTTTATCTCCAACATGGACCTTCGATCTACAATTCATAGGGGCCAGGGAGATTTTAACGACCTGCAGTTGACTATTGGCGACCTCCTTATGTCCAAAACACGATTTGCTTGCCATGCAAGGCTTGCTCTAATCTTTTATCTTAGCCACTAGAATACCAACTGATTAGCACTGTAGGCTCCACGTCCTAAGGCTCCATTACTTGTGAAATTGTGCTATGGGAGTTGTTCATGCAGACTCTGGCTTCTAAAACGGTCTGGACAGAACTCCTGTTTGAGTTCCTAGTGTTGCCTCTGGAGGCATTGTAGAGACTTGCCTATCTCCATAATTCCCTCAGGAATTATGGAGATAGCCAAGGAGGTAAAAAGATTCCAACCCATGGCTAGAGTTATGGTGTGTCCTGTTATTGAGTGAAATGATAAGGGTAGAATAACTGCAGCTAAAGCCATATGGGTTAATAATGGGATATATTTTCAAGGTCAAGCTATTGTGGTGAAACTACTCGATTATAGAGCATGTGATGGATCAATTTCATTTCAATGCAAGGGCTGTCTCAAAGATTGGAATAAAAATTAAGGGATTTATTGATGATTTTTAGGGAAGTCAACAGGTCATCTAATGCCAGGTTAAGACATGGAGCAGGATGTCAGTAAGGATATAGTAGTGCCTCAGGTGGGTGGGAATCTTCTGGGATATAGGTAGGAGTGGAGGACTAGAGCCCACAGACCCAATCCTGCCATAGGTGAAATAAGGGCATGGTGATGATGACGTCTTGGGCTTCTTGGGTAATATAGAATTTTTTTAGCATGTTTCCAAATTATTTTCATTTTTTTAACATTTACAGTATATGGATGGTATTTAATTCAATATACATAATAATGCCCTTATTCTGAATATTTAAGCCTTGAAAATCAAAAACTCTTTTTAGGGTTATTACAGACCCTCCCTTGCAACGTGTTTTGAAAATCGTCCCCTTGTGGACGGAAGGTTAAGAAGGAAAACCCATAGGAAAGGACTGCTAGGCAAGGGAAAGTTTTGCAGTCCCAGAACCATTGCAGAAGCATAATCAATAAAGTGGCTGAGTTTGGTGCGATGGCTGCTTCATCAGATGCTGATATCATAATTAGCAATTAATACTGGTTAAAGGGAGAAATTAAATCAGCAGAGCTTTTCTCTGATAGGTGTGTAGCTTACAGAAAAGATAGAGAAGCAGATAGGAGGGGTGGAGTCTTTATAGCTATAGATAAATCCCTGGACAGTTCTAGGGAATTGGTTTATGAGGAAGATTGTGAAATGCTATGTTGTCATGTTGCTGGCTCTGATGGTGGGGGGATTTATGTGGTTGGTTTCTACCAGCCACCAGGTGATGACCCACAATCATTGGAGCTTCTGTGTCAGAGGGAAAAGGTAGCAGTAGTAATTCTCGGTGGAGACTTCAATTTGCCACGGTTGGATTGGGGCACTATGCAGTATAATTTAAACTTTAGGTTATCAGGGGCTCTACATCTCTTTTTGGAGCAACTGTGTTGTAGTGGATTGTAAAAGATTGTGGCCATGCCTACTCATTAGAAAGGCAGAATTCTAGATCTGGTTTTTACAAATGTGCCCAACTCTATCAAGAATGTAGAGTGTATTGAGAGAATTAGTGACCATGATGGGGTTAGGGTAGAGATAGTAAATATGTTACCTAGACAGGTGGCTGCAAGGAAGTTGGAATACCATTTGAATAAGGCCAATTGAGAATATTTTAAACCATATCTTGAATGTCATTTAAATGACTTTTATAAAAACTGTTAGAAGAGGGCACACAACTGGCTGTCCCTACTAAGGCTAAAAGGATTAACATTCTTCCAGAATGGTACATCAAATAGGTGAAGGTAGCTTTGCAGAATCAGTGAAAGGCTAGGAACATACAGTGAGAGTCAAAAGTGAATGACCATGCATGATTGTCACACATTTTTCTTTGTAAATAAAAATGTAGTTCACATAAATAAAAAATAGTTTTTTAATTTCAACCATAACATGTTATTAATACCTGGTGACAAAAATCAAATGAAAATACATGTGAGGTTTTGAAAAAAGGCAAATTTATATTGATATACCATTTTTGAAGCCTCAAAAGTGTAGAAGCCTCAAAACGTGCCATTTGCATGATAAAGAAGTGAAACTTTCTTTCCCTACTACTTTAGTACTTTGTTGGTCCTCCTTTACTTTCTATTACTGCTGTTAATCAGCATGGCATTGACTCCCCCAAGGTTTGTGTGAGTTTTGTTGGTATTTTTTCCCACTCGTCAATAATCACATCTTTCAGCCTAGAAATGCTGAAAATTTTCTGTTTTCGTATTTGTTTCTCAAAATAACCCCATAAATGTTCAATGGGATTTCAATCTGGAGACTGGGGTGGATGATCAAGTATTTTTGGCACATTATACAGTAACCATTCCATCACCAAATTGGACTTAGCTTTGGATCATTGTCCTGCTGAAAGATCCAACTTGCTCCTAACCTTAAATGATCCACATTAATCAACAAATTATCTTGCAGAGTCTTCAAATAATCTTCTTTTTTCGTAGTAGAGTCCACAAACACTAAATTTCCAACTCCAAAGGAAGCCATACACCCCCACACCATCACTGCACCTCCACCATGCTTCACTATTGGCAGAACATTGTGTTGTTGATATTCTCGGTTTTGAGATCTCCATATTTTTGGTCTTGTTTCAGGTCAAAAAAGTTCAAATTTAGATTTATCTGTAAAAGTAACATTACTCCAAAAAGAAAAAGAAAAATCAAAATTTTTGTATTTTGTAGCAAAATCAAGTCTTTTCTGTTTATTCACTTTGGAGGTGTATGGCTTCTTCCTAGGTACTCGGCCATGTAATCCTGCATCATTTAGTGCTCGCTTTATTGTGCTGGCACTAACTGGTACTTAATTAAGAAATGAATGATTTTTTGCAATAGCAACAGCACTTGCCAAAGGATTTTTCTGGACGTCACAAACCACTGCACCTTCATCAGTAGAACGAGGCAGACTTTCAATTTTTCCAGTCTTATTGTATTTAATCATGAAGGTTTTTACAGTTGATGGAGAAATATTAAGAATTTCAGCGATTTTAGCAAATGTTTTACCTTCATTTCTAAGTTTTCTCTTCTCCATTTTGTGACAAGATCGAATATTATTTTTTGAATAGAATGTGGAATAGAATATGAAATAGAATATTGAATTGAATTATTTTTGCCCAGAGGACAAAATTATGTCTTATTGCTTTGAAAATTACTGGTAAAATGATACATGGTTGTTGACTTTTGACTCTTAAAATTTAGCCTATCAATACACAATTGCGATTTTGTCAATAATTTGCATATATTTTCTTCTGATTTTTTTTTTCACCAGGCATTAACAACATTTTCGAGATGAAAATAATGTTTTATTTTTGCGTGCTGCATTTTTATTTACAAACAAAAATGTGACAATCATGCTTGGTCATTCACTTTTGACTCTCACTGTACGTTGGAGGGGGAGGGATGTCAATAGTAAGGTGACCAACCGCCCTCCTTTAGGGAGGACAGTCCTGCTTTTGTAGGTTATGTCCTCCTTTTTGATATTTTAAACTAATAGATAGTTAGGGTAAATGATGTAAACGTAAAACTGAGCATACGTAAAAAATTATTTATGTTTTCGTAGCTATAGTTAGGGCGTGTCAATTTTATGTCGTGCTGCCAGTGCAGAATAATGAATTACTCCAACAACCACGTTTGCTGTGTATGACACCGATACTTCGTGGTGCAGCATTATATAAGGGTCAGCCTATGTTTTCATGGCATGTTCTAAACAGTTGAATCATTGATAGATTTCTGTTTGGGGACATACTGAAATTCCTAAATATTTGAAAATTCATTTTCCATTTAATAAAAAAAAAATTATTTTAATTAAAAAACCACTAGTGTCTTACAAATCGACATGTTTTAGGCTATATCTTTACCGACTCCATTTGATTTTTAAAATTCGGACATACACTACTGTATCAAAAGTCATGGGACAACCCTTATTTGCATGAAAATATGACATTCCTTTGCAGAAACACAGGTGGCATTCCTCCCAGAACTATATAACAGAGTACACTATTATGAGATTATACTTCCGTGAAAGGTGAAAGAATGTCACAAAGAAAAGTCTTCCAGAGAGGTACAATTGTTGGGTGCCATCTCACAAGCAAAACTGTTAGGAAGACATCAACCCTCCTAAACATCGACCATTCACAACGTCATCTGGGCCTGGAAAGTGAAAGGCACCACAAGTTTTCCACCTAGGACTAGAAGACCCAAGATCATGTCGGTTGGAGACCAGAGCTCTTCATAAAATGGTCACTGCAAACCGTCACACATCACTCGATGAACTGCTGAGATCATTCTTAAGTGTGGGTTACACGCTCAGTCTGGCATCAGTTCAGTCCATGACTGTCGCCAGAATAATGCCAGACTGATTGTATAATGTGATAACTGATGGACTGATGGAATGGAATGGCGGATTTTTAAATGTTTGATAATTTTTGTCAGTCTGTGCATGACTGACGTCAAATTGATCGTATGAGCGCCTTTCATCAGTCGGGTGTCAGTCACGAGTTGGACAATTAGACACATGTGTTTTAACCCCTCTCCAGTCTCCTGGCCAAAGTGCTGAATATCCCATTATGCTCAGTAGGCTGAAGCCAATGGTCTCAACATTTAGCAGGCTTCAAAACTTAAGAAATGGGCTCGAAAAAGGCCTGAAAATTGAACTAGCCTAGGGCCTCTCAATATCTAAATCTGGCACTGCCTACAACAATGTCTGTACAAGGGCTCCCTTCTGTTTTCGGCAAAAGCTGGGTCACCAGAGAAAATCAGAGGATGGCAAAGGTCACAGGTGGAGAGGAGGGCTGTGGGTATCAAGTGAAGGACGTCAGTCATGTGATGCTGGCATGTCCAGCGCTGGATCACTGCAAGGGAAGATTGTAGTACCACCACATTGGAAGATGTTCAGGGATGGTGGGTGTTGGGGTGGAACAGCTGGAATAGGTGAAAAGGCAAAGGTGTTGCCTGGGTACTGGTGGAGATCTAGGCTTATGGGTCTAGCATGAAAAATAGCACTAGCAAGGTATCTTCATGCATGTATCTTGCTTTGTCAAAAATGGCTTCATCCCAGGTGGTGCATTGAGGGTGGAGTAATTGCTGCATTGCTCTCCATATGGATCCACCTGTGGTCCAACGTTGCCTTTTACTACTTGTTGCTAAACCTATTATAATTGCAATACAAGCTTTTTCCTTATTGCAATCCATCATTTCTTTTGCACAATCAGGGTTTTTGAGGAGACTGATGGTGTAATGTCATCCATCAATCCATCAGTTTGGCATCAGTCTATTCTTGATCAAGATCATGGACTGAACTGATGCCAGACTGAGCATGTAACCCCCACTATAGAGTTGACAGGAACAACTGTGAGCACCATGACTTCGCAGAGAACTGCATGCAATGGGTTTTTATGGCAGAGCAGCAGCCCACAAACCTCACATCAGCACCAGCAATGCAGTGAGGAGATTGCAATGGTGGAAAGAGTGATAACATTGGACTCTGGAACAATGGCGAATGGTTGAATGGAGTGATGAGTCCCACTACACTATCTGGCAATTGGATGGATGGGTTTGGGTATGGTGAACGCCCAGCGAACGTTACCTGCCAAGCTGTGTTGTGCCCTTTTTGAAGTTTGGCAGAGGGTCAGTGATGGTATGAGGGTGCTTCTCATGGTATGGGTTGAGTGCAATCGTTTCTGTGGATGGACATCTAAATGCAGAGCATTACCTGGACATTCTGGACAATGCAGCACTACCATCTCTCTGGCAGCACTTTGGCAATGACCCTTTTCTGTTTCAGCACAATAATGCACCTTGCCATAAAGCATGGGCTGCAGGCACATGGTTAGATGAAATGGGGGTTTGAGAACTTGACTGGCCTGCACAGAGTCCCGATCTGAACCCCACCGAACATCTGTGGGATAGTGTTGGAACGTCAATTGCACACTTGTGCAGGACGCCCAACATCTGTGACTGAACTGTCCAAGACACTATGGCAGAATGGCATGAATTATCTGTCGCAACATATCAAAACCTTGTGGACAGTATGCCCCAGAGAGTAGATGCTTTGATAGCAGCAAAAGGTGGACCAACAAGATACTAAAATATGTATATTTGTGAGTGTTTCTAGTAAAGTGGTGGTGTCTCATGACTTTTGATAAAGTTGTGTAAGGCAGCGACATGCACATGCACCAAATCTTATTTTGGTCGTTTTTATCATTGACACTGCTGCTATTTTTATGTACAGTTTAGCAGATGAACATCACTTAAAAGAGTTTGACTACATAAATTTTTCGTTTACGTCGTTTGCCCTAACTGTCTATTCTGTTAAGCAATTCCTGTATTCAGAGATGCCACGTTGAACTGTTTTGTGTCATGCTTTCAAGGTGACTGCCAAAAATGGCCAGGCAAACCACAAGGTAAATTACTAATGTGGTGTTGACATGTTCGTTGAACATACTCACCTTGCCATTCACCTCGCCTTACTCACGAATGTGTAATTTGATTGCATTATCAAAGGTTAAAGCATCGTTGCTCACACGTTCATTGAACACACTTGCCTCGTCTTACAAACGTCTAAATGCAGCACATAACACATGTGCTTAGGAAAGGAGAACTTCACGTGCCTCATGCCACTTGATACTCTTGCTGCAGCACTTACTGTCAAATGCAATATGAAGTGTATTTGTTGCTCTGTAATTTCCAGTATTTTCATTCAATGGAAAATTCTTATTTAATTAAATAATTAAAAGGGGTGTAGGCATAATTAGTGTATTTTTTTCAATTAATAAAATGTTACATTTATTTATGTTGTACTTTTTTATTAAATTTTTTTTCCCTCCTTTTCATTATAAAAAATGGTAACCTTAACAATAGTGCAAGGGAGTATATGGCGGCCTAAAAGGTGGTTAAAGTGGTTATGAAGAAAGCATACAAGAATTTTTATGAGAACGTTTTGGGAGACAGGCAGAAGTAAAATCCCAAGGCATTCTGGGGGTATCTTAAGAGGTGTAGGAGAGAGGGTTATAAGTATACAGTGATTAAGGATGGGTCAGGAAATTGAGTTAATGGTTGTCTCATGATTGCCAATGTTATCAATGACACATTTGCAAATGACTTTGCTAAAGGCAGTAGGAATGACTTCCAGCCAATGGTTTGGAGTGGGACACACTGAGCCAGAGGCATGTATCTCACAGCATTGGCCTTTTCATGAGATTGCTGCTGATGGGGTGCAATGGACCTCTGGGGGAAGGGATCATACATATAAATTGAAGGAACTAAGGGTGCATTATAGCTTAGGGATTTAGAAGTTTTCCAGTTTCTTATGTAGGAATGACAGTTAATCTCTCCACTGCCAAATTGGCCATAGAGGATGCTTGCTGCTTTTCCCCAACATGAAATTGTGTGTCCCTTGAACCAAAATATCCCTCCCCCATTCCCCTGCAGGCTGCCTAGTAGTTTATTTAACTGTTATGTCAACTGCACATACCCAAAATCATCTGCAATCCATCAATCAATCATGCATTACCTTAGCATCTAGTAGGTGCACCAATTCATCAAAGTCTACCTGGGAACTCACTTGGCAGGTCATCAAGACTAACCTGGGGATCATACACTCTGATGAGGTAAAGTACCACTCATCTCCAAACCACAGTAACTAACATTAGCCTACTATTGATTCGTTTTACCAGGGTGACCCCTTGTTGCAGCTCACTATTTAATACTATACCCACCTCATTTTGTCTCCCTTTACTAGCTGTATATACTGTGTTGGCCAAAATAATAAGAGTGGCATGAAAATTGTGATGTTATGCTCATTAAATGAAAACATCAATCAATGTATCAGGCGAAATAGGTTTATCACAAAGACGTTATTCTTATACACAAATAAAGGAAATCAGGGACAAACATAATGAATAAATAACTTTAAGAAAACAGATTGAAAATTGAAGGTGATTGTTGACACAAAACTTCTTGTACATAATACAAATTGATTTAAAAAAGCAATTAAGTCCAGGAATTAATATTTTATTTCCTGTCCTTTACCATCAATGTCAGCTACACATGTTCTTGGCACGGAGTTGATAAGGTTTTGACAAACTTGAACAGGAATAGGATGCCACACTTTTTTGATTCCCTCCCAAAGTAATTGTTTATTTGAAGTTTTTGTAATGGAAACTTGATTTTTTAACTTTCCAAAAATTCTCAATTTCATTCAAATCCAGTGATTGAGATGGCCATGGTAATTTCAATATATTTTTTCTAGTGAACCAATTTGTTACTAACTTCGTGGTATGTTTTGGATCGTTGTCTTGTTGCAACAAAGCAACTCCTAACACTTTTCCCGCCTATGGCAAGGTCGGGTACCCATTTGTCCCTCTGAATGGACACAGGGTGATATGTTGTCTTGTTGATACACTCGGATCGTTGTCTTGTTGATACACCCAAATTAATGGCATATTTTCCTCCACATAAGACAGCATGATGTTCTCCAGAAAGGCTGGTTTGCATGTTACGACTTAACTGACGTTTTGTCAGTTATACAAAATGGAAGACAAAATCTACGTTTTGTCGGGATAGTCCATGCACCATCTTTTCCTCCCTTTTCAACCTAATGCCTAACTTGTGTTCCTACATTGCAGTCCAGGCAGAGAATATGGGAATATGATTGTTGATAGGCTGTATAACACTTTGCTATATTCAATTTCAAAATGTTTTAAATTTTTCAGGTGAGGCCCAAGGGGGGGGGGGGTCTAACCTCCTTTGGCTATGCCAGTGGTTGGTAGGTAAATTAATGCTTTGTTGATTGTAATATTGAAGGTCTCTGACCTGTTGCACACTAACAACAAAGAAGAGGGATTTACAACAAAGGGAACAACAAAGAAGAGGGAGTGTGGCTTTAAAAATCACGTTGCTGACTTTTATTAAATAAATTTTACATTTTGAAAAAGCAATAAGCAAATAGGATGTTTTTCCTGTGATACCGTAATTATTCTAATAAACGGCGCGCCGTTTATTATTTTTTTTTTTTCAAAGGCTTTTTTGTTGGGCTGGTTATTGGAGGGCGCTGTTTATTATTTTTTTCAGTTTATAAATGGAAACTTTTTAGCCGGACAAGTTGATGCCATTAATTTTGATTTTTGCTGACGCCCCTCTCGAATCTGAATTTATTGGCAAAATAAAATTGAGAAAAATAATCAATGGTTCATTTAAAATTTAAATCCTTACTCTAGATTCAGATAACTGTAGGGGTTTAACCACAGGACAATCACCATTATTCTCAGCTGCAGAAATTCCCAAAAATTTAAATGCTAAAGAATACTTTCTCTTTGAAACTTTTCTTTCAACAATATCTGCACTAAAGCTTAGTTTACATGGGCAAAGAACTTGCGCAAGTACTACCGATGGTAACTTGTGCAAGTATTTACATGAGTAGCAAAAATGTGTACAGGTAAGTTATTGCACTGATGTTTACACCATATAGTGGATAGTGTGATTGCTTGCTTGCACTGCATGTGGCATTTCCTGCACTTCGTATGGCCATTTAAACTTTACACAGTTGCTACACAGGGGTACAGGAGTACCCGAAGCATCCTTATTTGAATAATGAAAAGCAACCTATCATGTGAAAATACTGTGAATTGCATTGCTCTAGGGTCACCAACACAACAGAGAGGAGGAAGAAAAACCCTGCAGGTACACCAGTACCTGTGTTCAGGTATGAGCCTGATTCCTTATTGCATTATAGTTATTGTGCAATAGGTGAGACACCATGCAATATTAAACCTGACAAAGCATTAATTTACCTGCCAAAATTTATATTTTGGTTGTAAAATTTGGTGTTGGAACAGTGGGTTAGGCCGGCATCCCCCCACAGACAACTAGCCAATATTCCTGCGGGTTACAGACGCCTGTCTGGGGTTTTCCCAGTCATAGCATGTTCAATGGACCCACGGACCCAACCATGCCACAGGCTGGATAAGGGTCTGATGATGATGATGCCAGTATCCCTGTATGGCATTCAAGGGCTAATCATTAAAAAAAATTCAAGTTAACTTGCATGATCACTTCCAGATAGTTTTGAAATAACCGGCGCGCCGTTTATTAGAATAATTACGGTACTTATCAAATGTTGCATACCATATTTTACTAGGAAGGTGTTGCTAACTTGGAATAAGACTAATAATTTTGTATATTAATGCACGTTATTTATAATTGACGTAATGGCTTATTCTTCTTGATAACTGTGCTGTGTGCATTAAGAAAATATCTGAACTACGCTGTTATCATAGGTTTGAAAGTTTGGGTGTTGAACAAAAATGCGGTATTACAAGTCACTCTAGAAAAGATGATGTAAAGGCTCGAATTTTGAGGGCAGCTTTGGATTTTGTACCACAGCATGGATGGAATATGGAAGCCATATTAAGAGGTAACATTTCTAATAATTAACTAATTATAATATTTATTTTTTAAATTGTTGATATATTCGTGGCATTTTATTCCATGCTCTGTCTACTTTTTTATGCTAACGGGAGAATAACAGAACATATCAACAATATTTGGCTCAACATCATACCCTTATCACGCCTTATCCATCAGGGTTCTAGCCCTCAACTCCCGCCTATCTTCCATCAGGCCCCCATCTACTCCACAAGCTACTCTAACCTTATGGACAATTTGCTAACGCGTCTGCTTTGGTCTCCCCCTTCCCTGGGGCTTCCAAACACCTGCATTCCTGTAATGGACCTAAGAAGATCGTCATCTCCTCTTCTTATTACGCGTCCATACCACCTCAGTTTACTCTCCCTCGTTTTCTCCACGATGTCCTCACCCCAAGTCTTCCTCTTATATGCTCATTCCTAATTCTATCAACGCTGGACACCCACTTATGTACCACAGAATTTGCATCTTCGGTACTTTTAATACCATTTCACTGGCTCTTCCTCGCTGCTCAACACTGGGATCCATATAGCATAGCTGGACTAACCAGTGCCTTGTAAAACTTCCCTATGAGCTTGATTAGCTTTCCCGTTGCTTTGGAATGTTGATCCCAATGACAGAATTGCAACTTGAGTGTGGTGACGTTGAGGCCAGGCAGATGGAAAGCAGAATTGAGATTTTCTGTGTCTAGAAAAATGAGATTCGTACAAATCTAATATTCGTGGCTACACGAAATCATTCACAGAATCGATATGTATCTTGTTCGCGGGGAGAAGGGCGGGGGACCGAAAATAGAGATCATTGTAATGACATATACCAAAGACAATTCATCACCTTCCTCTTTCACCTCAATCGACAGAGAAAACATAATAAAGATAATTCTTTCAATCTTGGGTAATAAGGCGTTTGACCTCAGCACGTTGCTTGGGAAACTTGCCATAGTTAAGAGGAGAGGGTCGCTTTTCTGTTCCTGGGGAAAGCTTTACATTTAATTCTTAATGCAACACATAATTCGGGACTGAACCAGTATGGCAGCTGGCCATTAGAGTAAATGGTAAGTTTCCAAGGTATAAAACGCTGGCATGCCTCATGTAATGTAGAGTAGTAGAGTTTGATAGCAGCCGAAGGCGACTTGCAATGTGACAGGCAGTCCCAGTCTACAGCTACCAGAAATTTATATAGTCACCCTTCTTCCAATTTAACTGAGGACAAACTGAATAAGAGGATGGATCAATGAAAACATCCATACCTATTAACAATGTGGGATGATGATGCCATGCTTAAGTGCATTTTAGAATCCTTGACTCCTGTCTCAATCAACCTGAAGAACATAGCTTGCTTATGTCTGATCTCAACCAGCTCGTCATTCCACCACTATGCCTCCCTGCCCTGGAATGAACCTCCTACTTTAGCCTGGTCTAAATTTGCTGTTGCTCCTTTTCTAATCTTTCTGGCGACCCTGTGCCTCATGACATCAGCTGTCCCGTTGGAATCCTAATATATCTGCCTGTGTACTTCCTGGTGAAATATGCTCTGTTTTGGTGGGGAATTTCCACCACCTAATTGCCTGCCGCTTTAACTTCCATTTCCCTTTTTGCTGGGGAGAGCCCAGCCATCTCAAACCTGTGACATTCCTGGTCTCAGACCTCTATCATTGACATTCCTGGAAAGTGATAAGGTGCTTGTCTGCCTTCCTAAGCTACATATTTGACAATGCAAGGCCGTAGGCTGTTGCTGAATCAAAAGTCGACTGTCCTTCTATGCTGACTTACCATACCCCCATCCCCATGGACCTCCCTGCCTATCCTTGACAACATACCAATTAAAGTCCCCACCCATAAATAAACGCTTGTTCCCTTTACCTTACCTGACAATCTAGTGAGTGCTCCTAAAACCCTAAGCTATAATTCTTGTGGCCCCCCCTACAATACTAGCAATGATGGACTTTCATTTGAGGAAGCCCTCCACTTTATCCTCTCCAAGGCTATTCCATTGCCGAATGGTCCTTGGTAAGAAAGACCAGTAGTATGGGTCTGTGTGTGCCCTAATCTCCTTCATTTTATATGAATAATCCTTTCTCCCCTTATACTCAGCCAGGGACACACTTTTAACCAGAGGTCCATTGCACCCCAGCAGCAGCAATCTGATAAAATGACTAATGCTGTGATATATATGCCGCTGGCTTAGTGTCTCCCACCCTAATTCCCTAATCATGTCAGACACTCTCCCTGTGAAGTACAATTCTTGCTGCCCTCCTTTGGATCTAATCAGACGAAGGAATTGGCCAGCCCTCGCAACCAATTTACTAATATGATCCTTCCAGGTACCTTCACTATTTAAAATAATTCTAAGGTGCTTATGGGTCATAACCCTTTCGATCCTAACTCCACCTATGTAGCAATCAAAGTCAAGTAGCTTCCTAGATCTAAATATCGTGAGCATCCTATACCCACCCGATTTCTTCCCCCTTAACTGGCTGTATATGCTGTATAAGCTTGTACTGCTAATGATTGCATATTCTAAGTAAATTGTTACAATTTAGCTGCTGAAGCTGAAGGCCTGTCACCTGCAGTTCGGGGCATATTTCAACGTGGAGAAGTTGAGCTGGTCATCTTTTTTAATGACATATGTGATATGAAGTTAACTCAGCATTTGTCCATGAACCCCTTGAAGGACAGGTAACATAATATTTTTTGGTGTTTTTACGTGAGATAAGTTATTAAATGACATGTCCAATTTGAAGTAAACTCAGCATTTATCCATGAAACCTCACAGGACTGGTATAGTAGTATTTACACATGCAATAACAGGCGCTCAAAAAGTCATTTTATATGTAGATGTTCAACCATATTGCATTTTAAAGATAAGAATAGTTACAGACGTTAGCATATTATGATATTTTTGCTACATGCAATGGCTCCTGTGGGTAACATTGACAATAGTAGGTATAGCAGGCATGGGTGGGAATAAGCACTGTAGCGAATTAAATGTCATACACAAAATAGTTCACATGACTTTAAAAATCTCAAATGGAAGAAGAAATGTATAATCCAGACTGGTATAAATAGTTTTGTGATTGATGTCATGCTGAACATAAGAATTTTTATTCAGCTGACGGCCGACCTAATGCTCCAACCTCTATTGTTATATATATTCGACCAATTTTTCTTCCTTGGGCCAGCCTACCTCAATCCACAATCCTACCATGAACCACTGAATCGGTTGTTGAGCGCCTTATCTTTGTGCCACCAAAGTGGATTTGACAACAGAAATTGCATCTGGCAGGAATTGCTGGACTATTTTTATGAGATGTTTCAGCCATTTCTAAAAATGCCATGCTTTTCTGAAGGAAACAGTTATAAATACAATGCAACCTTGGGTCACAAACTAATCGGTTTATGAACATCATTTGCAAACAACTTTTTGCTTCACTTCATAAACATGCACACATGGATTGTACAAAACCCTATCCACAGAAACCCAGTTTGCTCATCATGCTGATCATCATGTTCCATTGAACAAACCCGTTCTCGTGAGATCACTGAAGCTAAGCAATGCAAGCCCACATTAGTACCAACATGGGTGGTTGGTAAAGAACGTTGGGTGCTGCAAATTTCCCCTCTCCTACATCCTCCACACCTACCTCCTCATCTAACATGAGCAGCCTCCTAAGGGTTTGGCGCTCTGTAAAAGTTACTTTCATTGAACATAACAAAAATACTATTCATCTCATCCTCTGGGAAGTAATCACCATCATTTGCCACACATTTTCTCCACCCATCCAGCAGCTTCTGGATGCCAGACTTGTATTGTCAAGCCAGGTTTTGACCTCATCCTCATTCCCGAAGCACTGTCTGGCAAGGGCTGACTGCATGGACCAGAATAGGTGTTAATCTGAAGGGGCTATAAGGTGGGTGGGGTAAGACTTTCCATCCAAGTGCTATATTGGATTCCCACACTTCTCAATACACATGGGGCCTTTCATTGTCATGCAGTTGCAACATTTTTTGCCTTCCTGATCCAGTAAAGGGTCTTTTCTGGTCCAATGCTTTACTCACATGGGTCAGCTGCTGTGTTTAAAGCTCTGCCATTACTGTTTGTCCACATGGAAACAACTTGTAGTACAGTACCCCTTTGGAATCCCACCAAACACACAGCAAAATCTTCTTGGAGTGGGCATCTGGCTTGGGTACCAAAGGTTTTGGCTCTGTAGGGTTCACCCATGATCTTTTCTGCTTTGGGTTGTTGTAAAGGATCCATTTCTTATCCCCTGTGATGATCCACCTGAAGAACAGCCAATTGTTGTTCATGGTGAGAAGAGTCCTGCTGATGCTCCATCATGCAAACTTGCTAGCCTCTGTCAAGCTGTGTGGCGCCCAATGACCCCACTTGTTCACTGCCCATCTCTCTCATACAATTCCAAACAGTCTTCTGATCAACTCCCAAAGAGTTTCTCATCCAGAAGGGCCTACAGTGCCTCCACGTCCAGTTCACATGGTCTTCCTGACCTTGGCAGGCCTGTGACGTCTCTATTCCCTTCTCAAAAATGTGGAAACCACTTCTAACACCACTGATCACTTACAGTTAATTCCCCATAAACCTTCCAGATCTTCCTTCCCACCTCTGCCACAGTTAATCCTTTATAAAAAAGGATAAAGTGATTATATGTAATTGCTCATGTGTCATAGACATCATTTAGAGACTTGTCAAAAATGTTTTGTAAGTCACAGAAAGGTAGACAACAATGCAAAATGATTTAGAATGGATTGCATTGCAAACCAACAACACCAACTAGTGGTGTAATCTTCCTCCTGCCCCTCTCCACATCTTCCCTTGCCATGTGCCAGTAATTATCAACCACAAAGTTAAATTGAATATCGTCATCTTTCTTTTAAAATCACACAAGTCCCAATTTCGTTGGTTTTCAGATTACCCCATGGGTGGGCATACCCGTTCCAAAACGTGTTTTACTAATTCAAATGCAGAGCACATGGAGCTCACTACCACACAAATGTGTAAGTTTTTTTTAAAATTAGTTATTTCCCATTTACAACAGCCCCACCATTACCACAGTGTGAAAAAAGTTTAACAGAAAGTTTAACTGTTTTTGATCCTATTTGACATGTGTGCCTTATGTGCAAATCCTTGAAATATGCTTCAGAAGTACAGAATAATTTTACATTCATTGTGAAAGACCTGTTTTGGTTTTTTGTAATTTTGAGTTTTTCAAGAACCAATAATATGTTGTCACTACTTAAGAATTATTGGCTACAATTTTTTTTTATAAAACTAACAACTTAAATTTATCATATTGCCAGCATAATTAAATTTTGCATTTATGTAAAATTTTATAATAAAGTTCCAGTAGACACAGCATGCCTGCTTATGTTGGCCTCTGGAGTGCACCAGACTGTGGGTTAATTAAGAAATCTTAGTGAAGCAATCTGAGGAGTATGAATTGTCTGACCCTGTAAGTCTGTCAGCAGCCTCTGCCCCTCTGCATGGCAATTTTATTATTCTGACCTACTGATAACAGTATCAGTTTTAAACAGTTTTCTTCTCTCTGGTAAGATTTGGTCTTTTGACTTTTGTGCTTTTTAAAGAAAGGTGATGATATGTACCAAAAATTAGTTTTATTTTTGTAATTAACCCTGGAATCACAACGTGACATTTGCATGACACATATCACAACGTGGGTCATACAGTGGTGGCCAAAATAATAAGAGTGAACTGTAAATGTGTCATTTCAAGGAAATATAACACAATTTTTCAATCAATTAAGATCCTAAAGTATTTTTACTTCATAAAGTAAAGCCTCAACAAAAAAATGGACACAGTTGCGACGTCAAATAATAAAGCAAACAAAAATTGCAAAGGAAATAAGAGTACTTTGACATTTTTAGGTGGACAAAATAATAAGAGTGTTAAATATGTTTCAAATGTTCAGAATACAGAGTACAAAGATCATTTATAAAAATTATTTTGATGCAATATTTACTCTTTGTATTCAGTTCTGTGCAAAATGGGTAGGAGTAAACACTGTTCTGATGAAGAAAGGCGCCTTATTGTTGAATTAAGAAGTCAAAATAAAACTTACAAAGAAATTTGTAAGACCATCAAACGATCCCCTTGTGTTTTGGCAAATGTTTTAAAGGAGCACAAGAAACCAAAAAAACGCCACGAAACCAGAGGACGCCCAAGAAAAACTAGTTTAAAACTTGACAGACAGGTCATTCGTGAATCCTTGAAAGATCCATTCGCTACTTCCATGGCAATTCAAAATAGTTTGGGTCTTAATATCAGCTCAGCACATGAACAGTTAGAAGACGTTTGCAAGGTAATGGTTTACATGGTCGTGCGGCAAGAAAAGTGCCATTGTTAAGTGCACAGCTGGTTACAATTTGTAAACACTAATACAAACCGTCCTAATTGGAGAAACATTCTTTTTAGTGATGAAACTAAATCTATTTGGAAGTGGTGGCAGACAGTTTGTTAGAAGGCCAAAAAATGCAGACATGATTCCAAAGTATACAATAATATGGTAAAACATGGTGGTGGTAACATCAAAATTTGGGGATGCTTCTCCTATTATGGTGTTGGTCCAATACATTGGATAAAGGAAAATATGAATAAGGAAATGTACCTTGATATTATGGAGAATGTAATGCTACCTCATGCAGATGACAACATGCCTTTACAATGGGTGTATCAACACGATAATGACCCAAAACACACGGCCAAGATAGTAACCAAGTGGTTCGCCAGCAAAAATATTTCAAAACTACCATGGCCGTCTCAATCACTGGACTTAAATCCCATCGAACATTTGTGGAAGGAGTTAAAGGTTTGAGTTGGGACTAAAAAGAAACATCCAACAAGCTATTACTTTGGGAAGCAATCAATCAGGTATGGCATTCGATCCCTGTTCAAT
The DNA here is from genome assembly GCA_013389805.1 of Trigoniulus corallinus. Classification (NCBI taxonomy): domain Eukaryota; kingdom Metazoa; phylum Arthropoda; class Diplopoda; order Spirobolida; family Trigoniulidae; genus Trigoniulus; species Trigoniulus corallinus. The sequence continues at coordinate 31,465,633 of JAAFCE010009126.1, forward strand.
TTGTCAAAAGTTAGTTAATTCCATGCCTAGAAGATGTGTAGCTGTCATTAAATCAAAAGGGTGGGAAACAAAATATTATTTGCTGCTGTTAATTTTGCTTAAGAATTTGTTTCTATTTCATTAAAAGTATAACTGTGCATTTACTCTTATTATTTTCTCCACCTACAAATGTCAAAGTTCTCTTATTTCCTTTGTAATTTTTGTTTGCTTCATTAATTGACCTCGTAACTGTGTCCATTTTTTTGTAAGGCTTTACTTTATGAAGTAAAAATACTTTAGGATCCTAATTGATTGCAAAATTGTGTTATATTTCATTGAAATGACACATTTACAGATCACTCTTATTATTTTGGCCACCACTGTAATGACCCCATTGCTTTTTTAGTCAAATTTTTTAATTAATAGGTATTATGAAGAAATATATGCTAGGTGGCGCTTGTCCCTGTGCGTTTTTACTGTCCTTGTGCTCTGCACTTTAAAATAAAAAACAATTTCAACCGTTTTTTTGGGGTATACCTGCCTTGACAAAGGCGTTAACACTCCAAAGTTCCTGTATAAGGTAAGACCACAGGTGTTTTGGTAAATTTTCTGGCGGTAGGGAACTTGTGTGAGGTTTGGCTTGAGCCTAACCTCATTACCTTCCCTGCCAATAGCAGCGTGGTTAGGCGTGCATCATCTGTGCTGTGACCACGGTGGGGCCAGTCACAAACTACCTGCGGCAAAAATTTTTCTTAATCGTAGTTAATATTATTATTAGTTTTATTATTATTAGTTAGTATTATTATTAGTTAGTATTATTATTAGTTAGTATTATTATTAATTAGTAGTATAATGGGTTATATTATTAGCTGTTAATATTTTTAACAGTATAACTTAATACTTACATAACATAATATATCAGTAATATTTACATATTTCTGAAGTTTAGGATACCATAAATGGCAGACCGTGATGTCATAGGGGTTGGGACCTCGGTCCCTGTGGCAGATTGTGCAGTGAGTGTCCTCTGTGGGGTCAGCTGGCATCCATGGCAAGCTGCACCAACGTTCCTGCAGGTTACAAATGCTTGGCTGGGGTGGCCCCAGTCAGAGCATGTACAGACCATGGAGCACAGCTCCGCTTGGGCTCCTGGAATGTGGGGACCCTTACTGGTAAAACAGGGGAGATAATTAATACTCTAAAGTGAAGGAGGATCCAGGTAGCTTTTCTTCAGGAATCAAAATGGAAGGGAAATAGATCAAGGGCGCTGGGGGAAGGGTACAAGCTTATATATTCAGCTAGAACCAGTGTTCATGGTAATCAGTTTGGCTTTATGCCAGGTAGGTCCACAATGGAGCCAATATTCATTCTGAAGCAGATGATAGAGAAGTATAGAGCAGCTAAAAAAGATCTCCATGTAGTCTTCATTGACCTGGAGAAGGCTAATGACAGTGTCCCACGGCATGTAGTTTGGGAGGTATTACGGAAATGGGGGTAGAAGAAGGGCTTATACGAATAGTCCAGGATATGTATGAAGGCTCCAAAGCCAGGGTAAGGACACCATGGGGGTATACTGGGGGCTTCCCTGTGAAAGTTGGGGTGCACCAAGGCTCAGCACTTAGTCCCTACCTTTTCATCCTGGTTATGGATGAGCTGCTGACGGGAGTAGGAGAATGGGCCCCTCAGTGTCTAGTATTTGCCGATGATATCGGAACAGCAGAGAAGAGATAGAAAAAGGACTAAATGACATCAGAGGATCAGTAGAAAAGGGAGGGCTAAAGATAAACAGGAAGAAGACAGAGTACTTAGCTTTCAGTTGGGAAGGACAGATAAATAATGGCGACGTCCACTCAAGGGGTGAACCTGTGAAAAGGTGCAAGAGGTAAAGTACTTAGGATCCACTTTCCAAAGCAATGGGGAGATAGATGCTGATCTGACCCTTAGAATCAATGGTGGTTGGCTGAAGTGGAGACAAGCAAGTGGAGTCCTGTGTGATAGGAGGGTCCCAATCAAGTTGAAAGGGAAGTTCTACAGGGCAGTGGTTAGGCCAGCTATGCTATATGGGTCAGAGTGCTGGGCCGTGAAGAAGAGCCACGACAATAGAATTCAAGTAGCAGAGATGCAAATGTTGAGGTACATGAGTGGCATGTCGAGAGCTGATAGAATTAGGAACAAGTATGTTAGAGGTAGCTTGGGAGTGGTAGACATCGCTGAAAAAATGAGGGAGAATAGGCTGAGGTGGTATGGACACGTGATGCGAAGAGGGGACGAGGACCTTGTCATGGCCATGCCAGGAATGCAGGTGGTCGGTAGCACCCAGGGCAGGGGGAGACATAAGTTGACGTGGGAGCAGGTTGTCCGTAGGGATATAGCGGTGTGTGGGGTGGACGGGGACCTGGTGGGAGATAGACGGGAGTGGAGGGCTAGAACCCACAGACCTGACCCTGCCACAGGTGGGATAAGGGTATGATGATGATGATGATGGTGATGAGGTATTATGAAGAAATATCACAATTTCTAATAACTTTTAACTATAGGTAAACTGTTTATAATGTAAAATGCATTAAATATAAATGTTAATTAATATAAAAATGCCAAAGTTTGGTAGGATGTCAAAATTGCCTTCTATTTGCATAATGACGATTACTGGCAGAAAAATTATTGCAAAACAAAAAAAAGTATGCAAGATCAATAACACAAAGTGGTGAATAAGAAAAACAAGCAAATTTAACTTTTAAAGATTTTAAAAAATTTAGCATTAAAAACTGGCTTGGAGTGGAAGACAAAAAAAAGTTACACAAATCACAACATGGGTCACCAGTGACCCAAACACACTTTTTGCAGCTGATTTTGAATGTTTGGTGCAGAAACTGAACCAGCATTACATGCTAAATGTAGAAATTGAAAGGTACAAGAATGCACAAGTCAATAAATTAAATAATAACAAAGATATGACAAATTTTAAAATGCTTTCAGTCACCCGTGACCTCATGTTGTGATTCCAGGTTAAACTGCTTTCTTCTAATATTACTGTTATATTTATTTCCTTTCTGTATTACTGTATCTCCATACAAAGCCATAGCATTTAAAAAAAATTGTAGGACAAAGACCATGTTATTTGGATCTGCATTAATTGCAATGGAAAAAATTGATTCGGATCACAAACTTTTTGGTTCTTGAACAGAGCCAAAGAACGGAGTATGTATTTGAACTGAGCAGGGCCGGTTTTCTCTATAAAGGGGCCAAGGTGCAAAAATCCTTTTGGGGGCCCCAAAGTATTTTTCCAAAAGTTAAAATAAAAGGATTCAGAGTAAATGGAATCCTCTTAGATGCCCTCCTAAACCATTCAGAGATTCTTCCTAATTTTGGAAGGTATTGCATTTTTGGATGATGCTATTGCTATCACTATTGCATTTATGAGTTGGTCTGAAAGCTTATGTGAACGTCCACACCTTGGAACACTTTTGATTATTAAATAGGGCTCCCATATGTCCTACTTTTGGAAGGACAGTCCTTCTTTTTGGATCACTGTCCTTCCTTAAAAAGTTTCCTTTTTTCATTGGACATTGAATCTTTATTGTTTAAGATCCTGAGATGTCCTTCCTTTTGACTAAAAGTATCTGGGAGCCGTATTATTAAAGGTATTTTGGTTATTAAATTACACAGGCCAACCAAAACAATTTTTTTAAAAACTTTTTTAATATTCTTAAGTGATTGTTTTCATTTTGGAGGTGCTGAATATAAATGTGCAATCATTTTTTGGCTATCACGTACCATTGTTTTGAAATTTGCATGAATTTTAATCAATTATAGACCTGGACAATGCTTAAACATAGTACAGTAAACTGAATTAAAATGCTAAAAATGGTTTTTAAAAACATGTATTGAATGAGATGATTTAAGACTTGGTAGGTACAATCATTATGAATCCAAAGGCTTCGTTTTTCTTAACCTTTTGCTAGTAAGAGAATGGGTGTAGCTCTGTCTCTTAAGTGATGTTCTTGGAGTAGATCAATGGAGGGACCGGCAGTAATCTCCCATCATATTTGCATCCCAATGACCTTGGTATCGTTTTTCCACCGCTTTTATACAGTATAACCTCCCTAACCTGACCAGTCACTGTTCCAAGCGAAACCGGTCAGCAAATGAAGGTGGTCAACATCTGGAGGTCACATAAAATTATAAATGTACATTTGGACATATTTAATAACAGAACAGATCAGAAGAAATCATGTAGGTTTCATAAGCATACAGTATAAATAACATGCATTTATGTACAGTGTGTATGTAAACAATTGTGAGCATTAACATGGATGCACAATATATTATGTGGATTTAACGAAATCTGTTATTGCACTTTGTTTTGAGAATTTGGATGCGGCATGCACTTGCTCGATTTCTTTCTGAAGATCAAATGCCTTTTCTAGTAAGCTTCCAGAGGTGCCTGCTGCAAAGCACACTATTTCTTTAATATAGAGTGATGCTTGTTGAACTGTGACATTTTGAAAATTCTCTTGCTCTTCCTCGGATTCCTCACTCTCTTCCTCTGTTTCTTTTGAACTGATTACAGAAAGCAATATGCTCTCAGTATTGCTACCAAGGGTCTCATAAAGCTCCACACTGCTCTCATATTGCATCATTTCATTAACACTGACCAACTCCATGTTCAATAGTTGTTCATCAGTGGGAACAATATCCACTTCAGCAACGTTGGGGTTGTCCATTGGTACACCACACTATTGAAAACATTTGGCAATGGTGATCTTGGAAACGCAGTGCCAGGCTGATGCGAACCACCGAATGCAGTCTAGAATAGTGATCACGGCCTTTTGGCAGTCTTCAGCATTTGCAATTAACATGTTGAGCAACTGCCGGTGGTAGTGGAGCTTCATTGTTTGGATTATCCCTTGATCAAGAGGTTGCACCTCTGATGTTAAGCTAGTGGGTAGATGCAGCAGCCAAACATTTGTGAGCTCAATGGGTCCATGACTAGTAGCATTGTCTACCAAAATGACAATTTTCCGCTGCTTGCCCTTCATGGCTGTGTTTACACTTTTCACCCAGTCCAATAAAACAGAACTGGTCATCCACGCTTTTTTTTGTTGAAGCAGTATTGCACTGGAAGGTTTTTTGGATTCACGTTATTTTTCTTGAATGCTCTAGGACGTTCAGCATGACCAATGACTAGAGGTTGTAGTTTTTCACCCAAGGCACTACAGCAGAGAAGGACAGTTACACGTTCCTTAGCTTGTTTGCCACCCTTGCACCGATCGCCTTTCTGAACAAGGGAACGGGTTGGAAGCTGTCTGTAAAACACAGCCATTTCATCGGCATTAAAAATATCTGTAAGACTGTAATCTGCAATCAACGTAGGCAGCTTTGATTTCCAGTCATCAGCAGCAACAAGATCCACATCAGCTCACTCGCCACTTAAAGAACAACATTGAATGTTATGCCACAGTTTGAACTTTTCCAGCCAACCATTGCTGGCAGTGAATCTCTTCACGTCCCAGTGCTTGGGCGACTACTTTTGCTTTTTCCTGAAGCAGTGGCCCAGTTAAAGGAATGTTCTTGGATCGACAACTTGAGAAAAACTGAAAAATTTTTTGATCCAACTCATCAGCCACAATCCTTTTCCTTCTGCTAGAACAATTTTCATTAAATGCTTTCAAAACTTTGTCCTTTGCCTTGACATTATTCACCACTGTTGTTTTCGAAATCCCAAAATCTTCAGCTATCTTTCGCTGAGATTTCCTTGCCTTTACTTTTTCCAGAACATCCACCTTCTTTTCTATCGTTAGCTCCACTATTTTTCACTTTGACATAATGTTACATGCACTCGTTCTCTTTGACAACAAGATGCGTAGTGAAAAGGGTTTTCCCCTGTGAGCGACTGGTAGAGGGAATTTTGTACACAGCTGGCCGATTGGAGCATGATTGCACCAAAATGGTCAACATAGAGAGGTGATGATGACTGTTGTACCAACTGTAGGTGGTCAGTGGTCAATATCCAGAGGTGGTCAACTTATGGAGTGTGCCCACAATGGTATGCCTATGGGAGCATTTTGGTTCCAATGATTCATGGTCAAGATAAAGAGGTGGTCAACATATGGAGGTGTTCAACTTGGGAGGTTATACTGTATCTTGGTGGAAGTGCTCACCTTGTTCTTCACTAACTGCTCCAAGATTTGCAGGAAAAAAATTGAGGTGCGAATGCAAAAAATGAACCTTCAAACTCATATTACATCCTATGTCTTGAAATTTCTGGAGCATATTTTCAACTACATTTTCATAATTGGGATGTTTCTCATTCGCAAGCAACTTCAAAACAACTTCTTTAAAAGTATTCCATCCATCTTTCTCTTTTGTGATCATCACTGCTTCAAATTTAGGATCCTGCATACGTTTTTGTATGTCAGGACCAACAAAGATGTCTTTTAACTTTGCTACTGATAAATGAGAGAATTTGCTGCACAGGTACTTAAAACATGGTTCATTTCTTAAAAGTGTTTAACAAATTGTTTCATGAGTCCTAATTTTATATGGACTACATCTAATGTATGGGTTGTGTAAATTAGAGCAAAAATGAGTTTTGCAAGAAAATTGAATGTCCTGGTGAAAATAAGCAGCCATTTTGGGGTTCAGCATGTACAAATACATACAATATAGCAAAAATTATCAAAAAAAGGTTTTTCATGGTTGGCCTGTGTTATTGGCTCTTAACCTCTAATTCTAGATTGTCAAACCTGTGGCCCATTGAGGCTTGTAATGTGGCCCATGGTGCATCATTTCTAATTATGCATTATAGCCTACCTGCTATGTAACTCCTAACGTTATCTTCACAGGTTTTGGTTTTGACAGCCTGTGGCTGGCAGTTAGTTCATGGAGCAGCCGAGTGACCCACAACTCCAGAAAGGTTGTACAACCCTGGTGTAGTTCAATGGCAGGGTTGTTAGGTTACGTTTCATTGGCAGGGTCGAATGAGGGACTTTGCCCCTACAACGAGGTATTAAACTTTTAATGCAGTATTACCAATGATCTGGGCCCTGATGGGTACTGATGGTGGGGCCCCCCCTCAATCGTGGGGCCGGGTGAATGCACCCCCCCGGATGGCCGGCCCTGGAACCGAGGTACCATTGTCTTTTGCTATTTTATTTGAAAATGATTTGTAATCATTGCTAACTATGATTCACTTAAATTATCAGAGGTCTGTTATGTTGTCAATACTCACCGATTGTTATTTCAATGAGAAGGTTTTTAAGTCAATCTCATTACCAATATTTTCACCCATTATTGGCAACCTTCATGGAAGAAATTGTTGTTTGTGAACCCTGTGCACATTCACATGAAGATGTTCTAAAGAAATTGTCGTTTTATGGTTAGTACTTAATTAATTTGGTACAGGCCGTTAGGGGATTCAAAACTAGATTATAGGAAGGAACACAGACGTTGCAATGTTTTTCGTACCCTTGGCAATATGAAATATTCCGCTCTTAAGTCAACACTACACTGCACACTATTTATAACAGTGATAGGGGTAACTGGCCTATCTTCAACCTCTTTTTTATGTTGTCAAGGGGCTTTTGTGGCTTTACGAGTGCCCCGCGACCCTTGCTCATCATGCCCTTGCCATTTGTCCCATTGTCAATGCGTTGCTATAGTACTGGGAAGGAGGGCTAAAGAACATTATTAATTATGAGTGATGATATTTTAAGTGACCTAGAATTTTCAATACTGTTACACTAACAAATAACAACTCCTTAAACCTTATGAGAATTTAAGGCTATAAAGTAGTTGCCAAAATTATTATTATGTATTATCTGAAGACTATACTGGTTTATTATTTCAGAAGGAAAACTGCAGTCAATGCTTACCTTGAATCTGCATTAAGAGATCGTTTAGAAATGCTAGTCCCATACAAGGAAACATGGCACCAGGTAACTTTTATTGATTTATTTGTGCCACTTCATTCAAAGTCGCCAGCTAAAATTCACGCCAAACATTTGTTCCTGATTGTTACAGGCATTAACATTGTTATGGAAACCTAAACATTTGCCTGCAGCTGCAAAGCAAGTCTTCACAATGGTAGATGATATTTGGCATTATGCAGGCGATTGCACAACTGATGTTTGTACTAAACAGCTCTAACAATTTAAGAATTTTAATAATGATTCCATTTTTAACTGTAAATATTTGGTTTTTAGATAACATGGTACTCTAAAAGAGCAGCAATAGCCACATTATACATTGCTGCACAGCTAGTGCTACTGGAAGATGATTCTGAGAACTTTGAACAAACTAAGGCATTTTTAAATCTACAGATGAACACACTAAATGAGATTAAATCTCAAGGAATCAAGGTATTTCATATATTTATGAGACCATTACACATTCACAAAAGTGAGTTGGTAATCCTTATCTGTAGGTGCAGTCGTTTTTCCAAGGCATTCCAAATTTTCTACATGGATCTTTTCTATTGGTATTACAAGTTGCATGCTATAGTTTTGTTGTGCTAATAGGGGCACATCTTTCAGTTCAATATCTTTTAAGGCAATGATATTTTATTTGAAGTTCCAGAATACTGCAAGTCTACGAAAATAATAACTACTGTGCTCAATATAACAACCGTTTTAGTTGATTTTGTTGGAGAAAATCAAAATAGGAATTTATAGCAATGGTGAAGTGTATGTAAAAGATTGTTAGGTTTTTTATTCTCTTGCTGAATTTTACAAGTTTGAAACGCGGTTGTATGATTTATAACAATAAACTATAAACAATAATTTAATTTCCTTTGAACTCAGCTGATACACTGTTGAGATTATATTCACGTATATGGATATATCGCCACCTTCCCAGTAAAACATCGTAAGTGGTATACTTTGAGATTTTCACTTTTTTATTTAATCATATTCTGCACATTGTCTTTATTAATGCTGTAATCAATGTTATCCTGCATTACATAGTTATTCTATTTTTCAATATCTAAAAATATTAAATATTAGTGTAAGCGACACTTAATTTTTTAAAATTTAATGAAAACCTTGGCATGTATTTCAGCAACAACGAACTGGTGATGTGAAAATTTAGAACGTATATGATGAGGTGGAGTCTGTCAGACTCCTAAAATAAAAAATTTATAAAAAAATGAAATATTTCCCTTTTTCCAATAATGATGCACCACCATTATTAGAAGGGATGTTAAAATTTAATATTTGGCGATTTTGTGAAATTACTACAGTCAAACCTCTCTATAACACACCCTGGTTATAACACTTTTCGGCTTATAACACACACAAGGGAAAGTCCCAGCCAACGTTAATGCATAAGTATATAAAAATTGATTGGCTATAACACACTCGGATATTACATATAACACATAAATGGTTTGGTCCCTACAGCACTTTAAACGTGTGAGAGACCTGGGATATAACAAACAGCTATAACATGCAACTAGACGGCATACCCCCACAGCTTAACTAAGGCTATATGTTGCAAGAGTTTTGCTATCTAGGATCAGTTTTCCAGAGCAATGGGGAATCCATTCTGACGTGGCCTGTAGGGTTATTGCAGGATGGCTGAAGTGGAGACAGGCAAGTGGGGTCCTGTGTGACCGCCGGGTCCCAATAAAGATGAACGGCAAAATTTACAGAACTGTCATTAGGCCCGCTATGCTGTGTGGCTCAGAGTGTTGGGCTGTTAGGAAGACCCATGAAATGCAAATGCAAGCAGCTGAGATGCGAATGCTACGCTACATGTGTGGGGTGTCATGATCTGACAGAATTAGAAACGACTACATTAGAGGTAGCTTGCAGGTGGCAGATTTTGTGGAAAAGATGAGAGAGAAGCGTTTGAGGTGGTATGGGCATGTGATGAGGAGGTGAGAGGAGGAGCTTATTAGGTCGATTGTGGGACTGCAGGTAGATGGGGGCACCAGAGGTAGAGGAAGACCAAAACGGACGTGAGTGCAGATGGTGCAAAGGGATATGGTGGCATGTGGGGTGGAAGGGGACTTGGTGGGGGATAGGCGGGAATGGAGGATTAGAACCCACAGACCAGACCCTGCCTCAGGCGGGAGAAGGGTGAGATGATGATGATAAAAGGATAAAATTCTCAGCAGTGTGGAATCTGGCAAAAAAATTGCAGCTGACTGCAAGTGTGTGCGTCTTGAAGTATACAAGTCTAGGTCGATTTTTTGAATACATAGCTTTGGCATCATTTAGCATTGCTTCTGTTATAACGCACACTCGGGTATAACACACAGACACAAGGGAGCGGCGAGTTGCGTTGGACACACCAGTTCTCGTCTGATCACTGAAGTTAAGCAACGCAAGCCCAGTTAGTACTGACATGGGTGGTCGCTCGGGAAAGCTTGGTACTGCTAATACCCAATAATCGTCGCATTTGTATAGTGTCTGCAGTATATGCATTAGACCTATACAGTGGACGGGTCTCTAATGACCTTGTAGTTGACGGGACCTTAAACTCCAACAAACAACAACAACAACCAAGAAGAGCTAGTACTAAGCAATCCAGTGAAATGTTCCTTGGATTCTCTTTCAATCTTGTATTTGTTACCTTTAACAAGGCTCTTGCCAGGCACAAAGGATGACAAGGGGTCAACTTATGGAGGTTAAATCAATATTATGTGTCACAGTCATAGTGGTCAACATACAACTTACAGAGGTGGTCAACATGGGGAGGTTGGTCATCCATTAATTAATGTGGTGCACATCCAATCTGTAAAAATTTGGTCAACTTAGGGAGGTGGTCAACTTTGGAGGTTCTACTGTATATAGAATGATTGAGTTCTTTTAGTTTTCAGTTGGAGTTTCGATTTCGTTTGCCTGGGATGCATACATTTGTTGGTGTGCAATTTATAACGGATTATCTTGTTTTCACATTTAAATAAAACTACAATTTTAGTAAAAGGGTTCATTTATGCCAGTGGAACAATAAATCTCCTGGATCATGTAATTTTAATGAACATGCGAAACATTTGGTGACCCGGACATGATTCAGGAGGCTACAGATCTGTAGCCTCCTGAATCACCAGTGGGATCCTCACCAGTAATCACTGGTGAGGATCCCAGTTGCCACTGTCATGATTAAGCAAGTCTGAATTTCAAATTATACAAATTACATTTTTTTCTACAATTTTGGGATGGAAAATAATTTTTGCATGACACTGAGTAATGGCCATATTTGTTCATCAAGGAATTGGGGTAAGACAGATACTTCATATACTGTATATCTAAATAGTTATAAATATTCGGGAATGTTTGAAACACCTGGAGAGCAGTCCTCCACTTACTTGGAAGACAGAGGTGAAAAAATCATTATAAACGCTGCTCAGGTTTGAAGCTTCTAAAGCTTCCTCCTTTTTTGGGTCCGAGATCTGGAAATGTTGTTCACCATTGTTGAGTATCGTTTCTGGATCCATGATAACAGGTCTGATGTGAAAAAGTTTGGATCTCTCGGATGCTACTCATGTTTTTGTGCATTGTGGTCATCGTGGAAATGCCTTTTCCCAACCATATGAAGGTCCAAGGCTTGGTCGGCATGATAAGTATTTTACTGTGCTTTTCAATGGCTGCACTGACCGCATTGCTCAAGTGCATTAAGCCAGCCTTCTCATCAGATCTTACTATCACAGATGACACGCCATCTGCATCCATGGTTCCTCCAACAGCAACACCATCTGCATCCACAGTTCCACCAACAGTACCACCTACATCCACAATTCCACCAAAATCAGCATCACCTACATCCACAGTTCCACCTACATCCACAATTCCACCAACATCAGCATCACCTGCATCCACAATTCCACTAAAATCAACACCATCCTCCTCACCATTACAATCTTTATGTCCATCAACCCCAGTGATGGTTACACACTTGGGGTATTGTGGCACATAACCACATCACATTACTAAAATCCAGTGGTGACGTCACCCAATTGCCCTACATCAATGGTGACGTCAGTCCTTAACTTTCAAATTCATTCTAATTGTTAAGTTCATTCTATATATTCGAATAATTCTATTTTTATGAATATATAGGATGATTGAGATCTTTTAGTTTTCAGTTGGAGTTTCGATTTCGTTTGCCTCTGATGCATACATTTGTTGGTGTGCAATTTATAACTGATTATCTTGTTTTCACATTTAAATAAAACTACAATTTTAGTAAAAGGGTTCATTAATACCAATAGAACACTAAATCTCCTGGATTATGAAATTTTAATGAACACGCACAACACCTTCACATCTTGGCCCAAAAACCTATCATAAGCAACAATTTAAAAAAAATTATGGTCGTGGCCTCTAAAAAAATCCCATTTTTTAATTTTAGCCCCATATCTTTCTGTAAGTGTCCCTTTACCAAAGTTTTTAGCTTTTATCATGGCTACATGTTGTTCAGATATATCGGTACTTTCATCTATTCATTGGTCATTCATTTTTTTTGGTATTTTTCAAAAAAGTGAAACTTTAAAAAAAAACCCTTGTCTCTAAGTTAGTTTTTTTTAAGTTTCAAACGTAGTTAACATATTTTTCTTATTAACCCTCAAACGACAAGGCTACGTGTTAGGACAATTTAAACAAGTAGGTGTCATATACGACACCTATCTCTTTTTGGTTTCTTACGTACCCAAAATTAATTACATTTTCACAAAAATAGTTTGAATGATTGCAGACAACAATATCCTATTTTAAAATGCTGAAAAAGGATGCAATTTTTCAATTAAATAAAGTTTAATTGCAATTTGGTCCATACAAATGTTAACAAAATCATGAACAAGGGTGAAGACAAATGAACTGATAACTTCATGATTCTTCAATTCCAAAGCAATCTGGACAACCAAAGTACTTTATATGTTCACCACAGATGCTTCTTTGGCATTTGCAGCAATGCTTGGTACTTCTGCGATTTTTTTTTGTAATCACAGAATGCAAATTTTTCTAACCCTCCTGACGATTGGGATGTTCCAGGCTGAATAAATGAAAAGTGGGGACACAAACAACTACCTATATACGTAGCTCAAGAGTGGGTCGGAGGGTATATGGCGTGTGAAATTGTGTCAGAGGTGATTCAGAGAACATATTTGCAAATTAAGACTGTAGGTGTCACACATGACACAGACTAGTCGTTTGAGGGTTAGTACTTGCTGGGAGGGCCCTGGGCTGATGCCGCTCAGGACAAATTGCAGCCCCTTACGAATGTATAAAGGTAATTATTTTAAAAGATACTATTAAAAAACGGTATTTAAATTAAGGTACATATTTTTCAATACAAATCAAATCATTTTATATAAATTTTATATTGGGCAGCACATTGAAGCTGTACTGTTTCACGTGTTAATGCTATTCTGTTCAAAGAAGTATAATGTATGTACTGTGCAGTGTGTTCAAACAAAATTCTGCATTAATCCATTTCGAATTCTGCATTAATATTTTAATAATATTGTAAATATTTTTCAAGGCCACACCTAGGAGGATATTGCCCTGGTTAAACACCAGAAGTATGAAGTCCTCTATCATCAGTTAGAGACCAAGGAAGGCGACAGAGAAGTTTTTAAATAGGCCAAAGCTAGAGATAGGGTACCCAAAGATATACCCCAAGCCATAACAGTGAAGGATAGCAAGGGTAAGGCTCTGTTTCCCCTGTCTGAGGTAAAGAAGAGGTTGTAAGAGTATTTCCACAACCTCTTCAATGCTGCAAGGGGAGAGGATGACATTGACACCCATCCTGCATCGTCAGGGGCGGTGGACGGCATTACAGAGGAGGAAGTAGTCAGGGCCCATGAGGGTAAATTTACATGGATCTTGAAACTACTACTAGTGGTTTTCAAGAAAACGTGGAGCTCAAAACAAAAATTTAATCACACAACATCAAAATTGCATTAATGTGCATGTGCCATAACACCCAGATGGATAAGATCTCCTTGTACACATTAGGTTCAATTGAAATTACATATGAAGCTGCAAGATCATTGGAATTTGGTCATAGAAAATGTTCTCTGCAGGAACAGATTCCATAGTGATGCTGGACTTACTGATAAAACGACCACCTCCTCTAAGGTCTAAAAATCTCAATGATGCCTGGGGAAGTGGCTCATTTTCATCCTTGCAGAATACCTTGATTAAAACCCTGGAATGGTAAAGGGTAGTCTGACAGACTACCTGCATCTTACAAAAATCACTGATCATTGGTTTCTAAGCATTTGATGTCCCTGAAATTTTCAGTACCGTCATTCTTTTCTAAATAATAAAGATCCATGCAATGATTTCCTTATAAATTTATTCCAATCTATATTTTTGGGTAGTTGGTAGTCTCACAGACTACCTTTACCATCCACGTTTGTAAAGATGCTGTAATAGTGCAGCTCTGTATAACACCTGTAATTCGCAGTGCAGCACTATTATGGGGGCAGCGTAGCAATTTTCCAATGGAAAATTTGGCTGCAGTACGCGAGTGTTAGGCAGGGAAGAGAGCCACTCCACTAGAATGTAACTATCTGAGATGCGAATGCTGTGGTTCATAAGCGGGGTGTCAACAGCTGATAAAATTAGGAATGAGTATATTAGAGGCAGCCTGGGGGTGGTGGACATCCCCAAAATATGTGAGAGAATAAATTGAGGTTGTATGGACCCGTAATGAGAAGAGATGAGGAGGAGTTCGTTAAGTCTATTTCAGGAATGCAGGTGGTCGTCAAGCACCCTGGGCAGAGAAAGACCAAAGGCTCCCCTAAGCAAAAGTCAAGCTATGGAGGGTGCAAACACATCTGCTACATGAAATCGTCGGGTTTGTTCCTTCAGCCCTTCAAAAATTAAATGGGTGATGCAATATTCATGCCACTGATGCTCCAGAGCAATCTGTGGTAATCATCGAGGACAAATTTGTAATGAATGTGAAAATATAAAACAAATTGTGTATTTTGCATTGCAGAATTTTGATTAATATAAAATTGAGTTTTAAAGTTATAGCACTGCATTTCAATAAAATATTGGAATTTACTTTGGTAGTCTCATCGAATACCATTTACCTGGGAAAGGGAGCATTACCTGGAATTTACTTTGGTAGTCTCATCGAATACCATTTACCTGGCAAAGGGAGCATTACCTCTCTAGGGTTAAACGGCCACTTTTAGAATACAATTTTTTTAAATACCAGGTTGAGTTTTGAAAAACTTACTGCATGGGATTATTGCAAACTGTTTATTCCACATTCTTTCGAATTTTGAAATACTTTGGAGATGGTTTTTTTTATGTTTGCCTTTACAGGATTACTGTAAAATGGTGGCTGTAAGTAACAGTAAAATATTTATTTTCTATGTAGAGGGAGGTATGTCCTAACCCTTGGCCATATGGAAAAGTGGCATCAATTTTCCATTTAAATGTGGTACTGCCTTGAAATCATGCAAAAAGACAAGCAATTATGGTGTATTTTTGCAGAAAATGAAAAAAATTTTTTTTTTGATAATGCTGGTCACTCTAGGTTAAATGCTGTTTTATTTTAGCTACACACATGTAGCTTACAGTGTATGCAAAAATGTAACACTTTTTATTTAATAGGAGCCAAGTTAGACAGTGGGTTTTTTATGTACCATTTCTAGGTGGGTTTTTTAGAGGCTACGACTTTATTAAAAACACTTAATTCTTTTACTTTCAAATTAATTTAAAAGTTATGTAGCTCACTTTGATTACAGTAAACTACAGTTTCAAAAACGAACAATAAATAAGCAAATAACTTTTCTTATTTCCTGTAAAAATTTATGAAATGTCACAATTTTTTACTGCGACCTGCCACGGTGGTATAGTGGTTAGCACACTTGGTAACTGCGTCACTAGTTCTAGGTTCGATACTGGACTGAGGTGGGTCGGCTTCTGTCGGATGAGAGAGAGGCCGCGGGTGTGCCTTCTTTCGGATGAGAAGTAAAACCGAGGTCCCATGTGGGTGTATGATGTCACTTGCACGTAAAAGAACCCTCTCTACTACGCAACGGGTAGATGAGGCAAACTTTCCAGTTGTAGGAGCTCGCCCCCTAGCGTCGGTAGCATTCCCCAACAAACACTAGACCAACGATAAATAGGCGTAGGGGTGCAGCTTTGGCTGGCAACCGGCTGCAGAAAAAACTATAACCAATATATCACCCTGTGTCCATTCAGAGGGGCAAGATGGGTAACCGACCCTGCCATAGGCGGGAAAAGGGTTAAAAGTTGCTTTTTTTCACAATGTTTTACTGGGAAGGTGTTGATATACAGTGAAACCTGTAATGTTGACCACCTCATATGTTGGCCATCCTTACTATGTTGACCACGTTGATGGTAACTAAAATGTGTCTTATGCTGTATGTTGGCTCTTTGCTGTGTGATGACCACCCGTGCAATGACCAAGTGTGTTGACCGTGTGATGACCAAGGCACTTTATCCATAGATGGTCGCCATAAACGGGTTTAGCTATATATTCTTCAATAAAGCAAGTCAAGCAAATTAAAAGAACACTACGAATTGCCACTTGTGATATTTTTACTGGCCATGAAACCAGAGTGATGTTTTTTCAAATCATATCTGCTACAAAAAGCATTAAGTTCACTAAAGAGCACACTATATTAAGGGAAATTGTAAGTGCCATACAAAATGTCGCTAAAAGTAGAAAAAAAGGATTGTCGCTTAAATGTACATGCCAAAGTTGTTGCTTATGATGAATTCTAAAAAATAATTATCGCTTACAATAATATTAAATAGTTTTAGATATTAAAAAACTGATTAGAGCATTGTTAAAGATACAGTCGAACTCGGATATAAGAGACAACTTGGGAAATCCAAAATAGTCTCTTATATCCGAGTTTCTCTTCCAGACCACGTAAAAACGACCATATTTTGCAATACGGTATCCATTTCTAAGTACAGTACTATAAATTCTCAGTTTTAATGTTGATTATGCTTCATAACATTCCAAAACAGATTATCCTACCCCTTATCCCGCCTGTGGCAGGATTATTGGCGAGCCCACAGAAATATTGGCTGGGTAGTGTGTAAGGGGATGCCAACCTACTCCACTTATTCCAGCATCACATTATTCAACCAAAATAGAAATGTGGCATGTAAATTAATGTTTTGTTGGTTATAATAGTGCATGGTGTCTGACCTATTGCACAATAACAATGCACAACAGGGATATTCCACACTGCTTGCAGATTAAAAACTATACAGTGTATTACATTATGCCGGTATTTATCCATAGGGACATGGTTAGTTTGGTTGGTTGGCGTTTTAGGGCCCTTAAACTACAAGTTCATTGAGCCCCGTCCACATACAGTCGAAATCGTTTATAATGAACATCAAGGGACAGGCTGTTTTGTACGTTGTAGCCGATGTTCACTAAAAGCGGTACTATTGATTTTAATGAAGGAATAATTGCAAATGGTGTTATGTTTATTACAGCAAGCTATAATTATTGTAACAGGTATATATATATATGCATATGACATCACAATTTACAGTATTAAAAATTTCAGAGCAATATCCATATTGTACATAGGCATGTATCATGTAATTTTAAAATATAGTATACAAGTACATGGATACATGTAAATAGAGGGTACAGTATGTAGATTCAAAGAAAAGAAACTGTGATTTTTGGTTGGCGTCTAAATTGTAGTGCTGTGAGGAATTTGTTTTCAATTGATGAGGAAATGCCTGAGAAGGCTTCCTTAAGAGTTTGGGGTGTGTCAGTTGTGTGAAGAAATGCTCTTATTGTTGAACAAGCAGCATACACTTCAGCTACAGTAGGAATTTTTCCAAAATCATTTTCTGATTCTTGGGAAACATCTTCAGGATGTATCTCTTCAGTTTTCTGGTGACATTGAATGATATCAATATCTGATAATTCTTCACATGTAATGATCTCATCATCCACATGCACATAGTCATCAGCAGAGCAGTCAGAACTGAGAAGGGAAACAAGTTGCAAATCGCTGTGTGCATGATCTTCACATGTGGTTCTGGGTTGTACATCCTTGTTTAGACAAGAGCAAAAACAGTTGGCAATGGTCTCCTTCCTCACAGAATCCCATGCCTTTGATATCATTAATATAGCATCAAGAACACTAATTTTTGTATCATCCTTATTTTCTGTTTTCTCTATGACTTTGTAAACCAGTCCTTTTCGAAATGATACCTTCAGACTTCAGATAACTCATTGGTCCATTGGCTGAAGAACACATGTGCAGTTTGGAGGCAGGAAAACGAGTCTAATTTGTTTCAATCCTTCAACTGGAGGATGGGATGGGCAATTGTCCACAAGTAAAATTATACATCTTTTTTGCTTCAAAAGTTAACTGTCCCAATTTTTAAGAGTCTTTTCAAAGATAGTCGACGTCATCCAGGCCTTTTTATTGAAATCATAGTCAACAGGGAGATTATTAACATGTTTAAAACACCATGGCATTTTACTTTTTCCAATCACCAACAACTTTCTTTTCATACAACCAGTCATGTTGGCTGCAACAAGAACTGTAACTCGCCCTTTTGACAACTTCCCACCAGGACATTTCTCCCCTTTAAATTTCAATGTGTGATCAGGTGTTCGTCGAAAAAATAACCCCATCTCATTGGCAATGAAAATGTCATCATCAGAATAACCAGCCCTCAGTTTCAGCCATACATTTTCAACCCGTCACCTGTTATTGCTTTGTCAACAGCAGCTGACTCACCTGAAATTTTTGCATGAATAATATTATGCCGAAATCGTTGAATCCATGAAGTGGTGCACTTGAATGATTCCGTCTTCAGAAGTACACCAAATTGTTCAGCCTTTGGCTGGAGCATGGGCCCACTCACTGGTATATTATTTGCACGTTGTTGCTTGAACCATTCTAGCAAAGAATTTTTAATGTCAGTGTGATTAGATGAGCGAATTCGTTTTACCTTTCCACACTTAAGAAATTGGGCTTTAATTTTCTCCTGGCGTTTAATCATTCCAGCAATTGTTGAGCATGATGTATGAAATTCATGGGCAAGCCTGCTTGCAGACTCACCCAACTCAACTCTGGCAATTATGTGAAACTGTTTCTCAATGGAGAACTGCTGTCGTGGGATGTTGTCATTTAGAAAGATGGAACTCAACTGAAAAGCCGTTTGTCAAATATGCTTAGTGGCTATGGTCATAGAAAGACAGGATGTGAACTGGATGCAGTAACCAATATTTCAAAAGGCACTGTGAATAGAAATGTGTTAGCTTTAGCCGATTTGTACGTTCTAAGCAACATTAGTGCTTTTTTCCCATAGGATTTCATGGTTCCGCCTATTTTGTTCACTAAATGTAATTGTACATTATATCCGGTGTCGTTGTAAACGATTTCAACTGTATTAGGTCTATTGCATGGACTGCATAAACACTACACTAATGCGACGATTTTTGTGTATTAGTGGTACCCAGTTTTTCTAAGCAGTCACCCATGCCAGTACTAACTGGGGTTGTGTTGCTTTATTTCATTGATCAAACAAGAACTGGTGTGTCCAATGGAATAAGCCACTCGAGGAATATGGTGATGTGTGGGGTGGACAGGGACCCGGTGAGAGATTGACGGGAGTGGAGAGCTATAACCTGCAGACCTGAAGAAATCTGTGACTTTGCATTGAACCTGCTTCTTTCCACCATGTGCTCCACATCATAAAATGCCTGTGCAGGACGTCGTCTCTCTGCCTTGCATAACATACACTGTTCAGCATGGATCACTCAATCTAATTATTCTCTTATATCCAAGTGACAAATCAAAATTTTCAAAATGTGTTCTCTCATATAGGTGAGTCCCCTTTTCCAAGTCTCTTATAACCATGTACATTAACACGTAAAGCATAGGACATGCAGATGGGGATTCAAAATGGCTCTCTTATAACCAACATTCTCTTTTATCCTAGTCTCCTATACATAAGTTGAATCCCCGTGTGTGCCCGGGGTAGAATAGGCACACTGCATACCTGCATGTCGTAAGAGGCGACTAAAAGGGGTGACTTTTTCTTGCCCCAGTTTGGACAACACCACTGTCGTGTTTGTCTATGACGTGGTCTGGACAGGACGATACCATCATTGTGGTTGGTTGTATCTTTCTTTTCTCCTTTATTGGATGAGTGTCTGACTTGTTTGCGGTTGATGTAGGTTCCTCACTGAGGTGACCGTAAAAAACGCCTACCCGCGTGTTTGCCGTGCGTGGAGACCCGTACCCTGGGAAAAGTGGATCCTGGTGATTGAGGAGGGTCTAGGGCTGCGGCCCTACACATCCAACACATCACTTTGGCCACAGCTTCCGGGGCAAACGGGAGGCCAAGGCAGTAGCCCGGTCTTGGTCAATCGGCCGGGGGCGCATAAGTTGTTATGCCTCCTAGGGTGACTGTAAGTGTACCGGCAGTCAACCCCGATGCCAATGGTCCGGTACTCGGGGATTATGCCACCCTAACAGTATCCTGTCCGAGCACTCTCGATGACCCGAATGGGCGTCCCCTCGTTGGGCTCAGTGGTGGGTGAGAACTGCGGGCAGCGAAATCATAATTCACAACAATTATGGCAACTATAACCCAGAGGCTGGGGGCCTCTTCAAAAAACCCCACCCCTCCCCCTTCTTTAGTTTCAATGACTTGTGTTGAGCCGGAAGATGGCAGGCTCGGTCCCACTCAACTGAGTGGGCCAGCTGCCAGTGAGTTAATGGAGATGAGCACTGCTCCAACTAAGAGGCCGCGTTCCCCCAGTCACCCAACTGGATCAGGGAATGCCCCTGTGGTTTCAAATACATCAGCACCTGCCCTTAACAATAGGCAACGGCCTCTTAGCCTTAAGGTGCAGGGCTCCACCGCTGATGCAAAGCGTGTTCCTGCATCTAAGGAAGCCTCAGGTGCAGTCAAAAGCACTTCTATTCCTTCTTCCTACCCTCCCCGGTTTCTTTCCATATCCTGGGAGGATGGTGCATCCTTGGGGAAGGCGTCGCCCTTCCTTATCGCCAAAGCCATCAAGGGCATTGCCGGTGATGTGACCTCGGTCAAGAAACTGCGCAATGGCACCTTGTTGGTGGAGGCATCTGCCAATCACCAGACCGAAGCTTTATTGAAAATGCGGAAACTCGGTGACATCCCCGTTGTGGTCGAACCGCATCGCACTTTAAACACCAGCAGAGGTGTGGTGCGGTGCCCCGATCTGCGTGGGGAGTCAGAGGAGCAAATAGCGGAGGAGCTTAGGGACCAGGGTGTGGTGGTTGTCCGCCGCACCTCTGTCCAACGAGATGGAGAATCCCGGCCATCTGACACCTTGGTGCTGACCTTTGGTAGGCCCAAGGTGCCAGAGTACATCATGGCTGGCTACCTCTGCTTGCCTGTGCGTCCTTTCATACCGAGCCCGCTTTGGTGTTTCAAGTGCCAACGTTATGGCCATGGCCAGAATTCCTGTTCTGCCAAGGCCATGTGTGGCACTTGTGGGCAGGGAGACCACTCCCCAGAGTCTTGTAAGACTGCACCTTTTTGTGTGAACTGTAAGGGCAACCACCCCGCGTCTTCTCGGGACTGCCCTACTTGGTTGCAGGAGCGCGCAATCCAGGAGTTGCGTGTCCAGAAGGGTATCAGCTTTCCGGATGCGCGGCGGCTGCTAGCCTTGCCAGGGACCCCCAGTCGTGCGGTGTCCTATGCAGGTGCTGCCAAGGCAGCTGCTGTGTCGTCTGTCTGCACCCAGACGGACACACTACCTCAACTCCCCCCTCTCATCCGTTTGACGCCCTCTCGGGCCCGTGGGGTCCATGGAGTGCCGGTCTGTGCAAGCATTGGCTGCCAGACGGACCCCGACCCCGTTTCCACGGCTATTTCCGGCTCCACCACCGCCTCTGGCCCACGCATGGGCCCCCCAATAATGGCGGTGCCAGTTTCTTTGGAGGCCCCAGATGCTGCTCATGAAAGAGAGGCATCTCCTGTGAAGGCCTCCCTCCCTGTCTCAGTCCAGCCAGCCCCCTCCACGGAGAGGGTGGTGGGTGAGACAGGTGGAAAGAAAGTAGGGACACCTACCACTTCCACAGTGGGGCGGGTGTCCTTGGTTCGTCCACCCAAACTCTCTAGCCAACGGCAGAGAGCAAGGGGTGGTTTCATGCCCCAACTGGGGAAAGATGGGGATTCCTCCTTCGAGATGGAGGAGGATGAACCAATTGAAGGCATCCCTCCCTTTTCTGCAGTGGGACGGAGAAAAGGGAGGAATAAAAATAAGCCACCAAAGAACACTTGATGGTAAATTTCCTACAATGGAACTGTCGAGGTTTTTCCCACAAGAGGGACGAGATAAAACTTCTGATCTCTCGGCACACCCCTGTCTGCATCTCCCTCCAGGAGATTCTGTGTCAGAGTGATACCCCCATTTCACTACGGGGGTACACAACATTTGCAGACACCCGGCAGCAAGGAAACCACCCTGTGGGAGGGGTGGCTATCCTTATCCGGAATGGGTGCATGCATGTGCCGGTTGCTTTGCAGACGCCTCTTCAAGCAGTGACGGTCTCATTGCAACTGGATGTGCCTACCACTCTATGTTCCCTCTACATGCCTCCTGGGATCGATATCCCATGGGCAGACCTCGACTCCCTCAGTGCCCAGCTTCCGAGACCCTTCTTGATTTTGGGTGACTTCAATGCCCATAGTCCACAATGGGGCTCGGACAGTCACAACCCCCGAGGGCGACTTGTGGAACAATGGGTGTCACACAATGGCCTCATTGTTCTCAACACAGGTGCCCCCACACATGTGATGACTGCCACCGGTGGTCTTTCGTGTATAGACCTTTCCGTCTGCTCTCCTGGGTTGGCACCAGGTTTGCAGTGGGAGGTTCTGTCAGACCCTTGTGGAAGTGACCACTTCCCTATCAGGATTAGCAGTGGAGATGGGGCATTGCCCCAACACCCACCACAGTGGTGTCTGCGTCGGGCGGACTGGGAGGAGTTCGCCCACCATATACATTTCCGCCCACTGTGTGATTTTGATGGGGTCAACGATCTAGTGAGTCACTTCACAGAGGTGGTGGTCGGGGCGGCATTGGCATCCATCCCCAAGAGCTCATGTAACCCACAACGAGCACGGGTGCCATGGTGGACGGAGGATTGTCGGAGTGCGATTCGGGCTCGCCGGCGAGCCCTTCGCAGCTTTCAATCTCGTCCCACCGAGGCCAATCGTATTGACTATCTCCGAGCCCGGGCAAATGCACGACGGGTGATCAAGGAGGCCAAACGCTCCTCATGGAGTCAGTACGTCTCCTCACTTACCCGTCACACGCCCTCCAAGAAAGTCTGGGAAAAGCTGAGGAAGATCCAAGGCAGATATTTACCATCATGTGGCTCAGGTCACCTTGTACAAGGAAGACATTGCCTTCTGCCGTGTGAGGTGGCTGAGGAACTGGGAAGGACGTTTGCAGCCGTCTCCAATTCCCAGCACTACACGGCAGCATTTATGCAGTCTAAAGAAGCTGCAGAACGCCACCCACTTAATTTTGATGGGGGTGTCGCCGAGGGGTATAACAATCCATTTACCCCTTGGGAGCTCCAGGTAGCTCTAGCAAGAGCCAGGGATACTGCCCCTGGACCAGATAGCATCCACTATCAAATGCTACGACACCTACCAGAGAATGGCGTTAGATACCTCCTTGAGGTATACAATTACATCTGGCAGCATCATGAAATCCCTGCAGGTTGGCGAGAGGCGACTATAATCCCACTGCAAAAACCTGGGAAGGATAGTAGCCTTCCAACAAATTATAGACCCATCTCATTGACGAGCTGTCTTTGCAAAACCATGGAACGAATGGTTAATTGGCGCCTGGTGTGGTATCTGGAACGGCACCACCTTCTTGCCGATGCCCAATGTGGTTTTCGTGCTGGCAGGTCTTCAGTGGATCATCTGATCTCACTGGAGACTGCAGTATGTGAGGCCTTTCTCCACAGACAGCACTTAGTGGCTGTCTTCTTTGATGTGGAGAAGGCATATGATACCACATGGCGCCATGGTATACTAGAGACCTTGCACCAGTGGGAGCTCAGGGGTAATCTGCCCCTCTTCCTCCATAGCTTTTTGTCCGAACGGACCTTCAGAGTGCGTGTGGGTAACACCTACTCCTCTGCCTTTCTGCAGGAGAATGGTGTCCCACAGGGGAGCGTCTTGAGTGTGACGCTTTTTGCTGTTGCGGTGAACGGCCTACCATCCTCTGTTCACCCCCCCGGTCAAGTCGTCCCTATTTGTGGACGACTTCTCAATCAGGTACCGGGCTGCCACGATGCACAGCATTGAGCGCCAGTTGCAACTCGCACTAAACAGTGCCCACGAGTTCGCTGCCTCGCGTGGCTATAAGTTCTCCCCTGACAAAACAACTGTCATGCATTTCTGTCGTAAGCGAGGGCTTCACCCTGAGCCTCAGCTTACCCTGGATGGCCGCCTCCTGCCAGTTGTAGAGGCGGCCCGCTTTCTTGGTCTCCGTTTTGACAGCCGTCTGACATGGGTCCCGCACTTGAAGGAGCTGAAGGCCAAGTGCCTTCGCTCCCTTAATATTCTGCGGTGCCTGCAGGGAACTGGTTTTGGGGCAGATCGAACGGTGATGCTTCGACTATACAGATCACTCGTTCGATCCCGTCTCGATTATGGCTGCGGC
>JAAFCE010009126.1:31490374-31505357 GCA_013389805.1 Trigoniulus corallinus
CGCCAATCGCGGAGGGAGGAGGTTGTGCTTGCTCGGCTGCGAATCGGGCACACCTTCCTCACCCACTCTTTCATTCTACAGGGTGAGGATCAGCCATGGTGTGACTCATGTTGGGAGCCTCTCACAGTGGCGCACATCTTTAGTCACTGTGAGAGATACCAAGAACTTAGATGGCGACTGGGAGTCAGCGCAGAGCTCTCCACATCACTTGGGGATAACCCTCAGGCAGTGGAGAGCACGCTAGTATTTGTGAAAGAGGCTGGCCTCTTTCACAAAATTTGAAGTCTTATTTTGAATTATATGGCTTTTGCCTTTTTGTTTGTGCATTCTTTTTGGCTTTTGCCACATTTATTGTAATGTCTGTTTTGGCTTTTGCCACAATGATTATTCTGTCTGTTTCGGCTTTTGCCTTTTTATCTCTGTATTTGTCTTGGCTTTTGCCACATTTATTCTTCTCTCTGATTTGGCTTTGCCACTTTTATTGTTATGTATGTTTTGGCTTTTGCCTTTTATATGTCTGTTTTTGGCTTTTGCCTTTATTTATATGTCTGTTTTGGCTTTTGCCTTTTTATTGTTATTACTTTTATTGGCCTTTTGCCCTTTTTATTGCCATCTTTGTGGGATGGCCATTTACACCCCCACCGTTGTGATGTGTCTTTCTGGGCCCTAATGACCTTTGTAGTTGATGGGCCCTAAAGCAGCAACAAACAAACAAACAACAAACATAAGTTGGACTGTATAATGTGCAGAATGCGATTAAATAAAAAAAATGTGTGGAACACAATTTCCAATAGATTTCTATGTTATAGTGTGTAATGCATTTCGGGTTGCTGTGAAAAATTACGAAAATTGTTAAAAAGTTAAAAACAAAGGACAATACTGTACTGTAATATTAATGAGCAAAAACTTTCTTAGCACCCATTTTTTTGGGGCTTTACACTTCACAGAAAAAAAGAAATGTCCTGCATGGAGAAGGCAGCCAATTCCATTCCATGCAGTGTATGGTTGAGCAGTGCTCGTTAGCAAACGTCATGCACTGAGGGGCCCATTCTCCTACTCCTGTCAGCAGCTCATCCATAACTAGAATGAACAGGTATGTACTTGGTGCTGAACCTTGGTGCACCCCCAAACTTCACTGGGAAGCCCCCTGTATTTCCCCAAGGTGTCCTTACCCTGACTATGGAATGGAACCATCATACATATCCTAAACTATTCGAATAAACCCATCTTCTACCCCTTTTGCATAATACCTCCCAAACCATCTTTCATGGAACAATGTCATAAGCCTTCTCCAAGAAAATAAACATGGGATGCAGATCGTTTTTTGCTGTCCTATACCTTTCTATCTTGGACCTACCTGGCATGTTCCCAAACTGATTTCCATGTACACTCGTTATATCTCAGGGGCGACATTCTATTATGACATCTACCAGAAATTCATGGAGTGGCTCATTGGTTAATACCTCTATGGTTGAATTAAATTGAATTATTGCTTTACATCTCCTTAACAGGCAAAGCCAATATGAAGGGGATGAAGTGGGTTCTAAATAAAGGGGACCCCAGCTGGGGCAATAAAAACGAAGGATTAGGACACGTAACTGCTTTAAAGGCAAGAAACCTTTCAGAGGCTATCCATAAAACTATGAAATGTAGGTCATTGAAAAGATTGAAAGCTAAACCCGCCGCGGTGGCGTAGTGGTTAGCTCACTCGGCAACTATGCCAGTAGTTCTAGGTTCGATACTGGACCGTGGTGGGTCGGCTTCTTTTGGGCGAGAGAGAAGCCGTGAGTGTGCCTTCTTTCGGATGAGAAGTAAAACCGAGGTCCCGTGTGGGTGTACGATGGCGCTTGCATGTAAAAGAACCCTCTCTACTATGCAACGGGTAGATGAGGCAAAATTTCCAGGTGTAGGAGCTCGCCCCTTGGCGTCGGTAGCATTCCCCAACGAACACTAGACCGACGATAAATAAGCATAGGGGTGCAGCTTTGGCCCTGTGTCCATTCAGAGGGACAAATGGGTACCCGACCCTGCCATAGGCGGGAAAAGGGTTAGGAGTTGCTTTAGTTGAAAAGATTGAAAGCTAGTCTAGAAAATGCTCAGGAACAAATAGAATGCATTTTCACCAACAGTAAAACTGAGAATTCAGTATAAATTGAGAATGTGTATTAGGGCATAAGGATAGCCCTCTTATACATGATGGAAAATGGATAAAATGTGCATCCAGAGAGAGTCTACATGCATGTAACTGCTGGATTGGATGCAAGTTCTAGGCAGTAGAATAATGCCAATTTAGTTTTACAAGCAAACATCGTCTTTGACAATAGTAAGTCATCATTTGAAAACTTCAAGTCATTAAAATCTCTTTGCCCTGTCTGTAATACAAAACGGCTATTAATATTGGGAACAAAAAGGTCAGCTGAGCATGTTAGCCTCCCAGGGACCCAAAAATTTAATTCATTCAACAAGCTCTCGCATTCAACTTTGCTATTGAATATCCGGTGTATCAACTGGGTTCGAAGCATTCTAATGCTGCACTCAAGTGGCAAAATTCCTTTAACATAAAGAGTATTAATGGGAAGTTCATGGAGGGGTGGTAAGTTAGTATATGCCCTTTTAGTCCCTGAGGTAAAGATCACTTCAGGATTGCTATGCCCACAGCATACCTGAAATGCTGTAAGATGATCGTGGAGTTTCTGTATCTTGTTTAGCCAAGAGTGGCTGCAAGCACCCCAGATGTTTAGACAGTATAAGAGTTTTGGTCGAATTGCTACTCTAAACAAGTAATTCACAATTTCAGAATATTTATAGATGTCACCAAACCCTGAATGGCTGGAAATCCCCATTTTAGAGCATGATAAAGCTGTGCTGCATGTGTTTGAAAGTTAACTTGTAATCCAGGCATACACCAAAATCCTTTAATAAGTGAAACTGAGTAATTGGGGTCCCATTTGCAAACCTATATTGGTGTCTTATCTGATTCTTTTTCCATGAAAAGGAAATCTGGTAAGTTTTCATTTGGTTTATAGCCAGACCATTTGCCGCCATCCATTTCTCGATAAAATCGCAGCCTTCCTGTAAAACAGCTATATCTCCATAGTTTGAAACTTCTTTGGAGCATTTCAGATCGTCAGCAAATGCAAGTAGATCCACATTTGCAGGTGCCAAGTGGAAAAGAACATTCAAATATAACACAAATAATAGAGGGCTCAAAGCACTACCCTGAGGGACACCTATATTTTGCCTATATGTGCTTTAGCTTACAAAATTTGACGTCTTAATCACTTTCTGTCAATCAGTCAAATAGTTTTTCAAAACTTCAACTGACAAAGGTGATAGACCATATGAAGAAAGCTTGTACAGTAATAATGGTATAGATATGCTGTCAAATGCTTTGGTCAGATCCAAATAGATCAAGTCATATTGATGTTGTCTATTAAAGGCTTGGTATATTGAACGTGTATGTAACAGCAAATTCGTCTCTGTCGACCTTCCTTGCATAAATTCATGCTGCTGAGGAGATAAAAATGGCCTACACCAATCTAGCATCCTTCGATGTATTATTCTCTCGAGGATCTTTGCTGTTGGGGCGATCAGAGAGATAGGGCGATAATTTGCAGGCTTTGTGCGAGCCCCAGCTTTGTAGTTTGGCACCACATGGGCGGTTTTCCAGCATACTGGTACTACAGCCTCTGCCAGACACTTGGAAAACAATACAGCCAAAATTGGGGCCAACAAGTCACAAAACGCCTTAATGACTATAGGGGGTAATAAGTCCGGTCCAGTGGAAAATGATGGCTTAAGTTTATTTATGGCGCAAAATACCTCAGATGTTGAGATGGTCACCAGATGGAGTCCATCCCCACCTGGTGGTAACGGATAAGGGTAAGGGGTAGCGATAACCCCTGTGGAATATTGGTTCACCAATGATTTAAATGTTTTGGCAAAACACTTGCATACATCACTAATTTACACTATAGCGACTCCATTTTGCTTCAAAGTAATGTCTGTGGACCTCTCAGCCCTGTATACGGGTCTCTAATGACCTCGTAGTATTGCTTATACTGTTTCCAGAATGTTGCTGGAGAATGGATTCGGCTAGCCAAGGTTATCATAAAGTCTCTCTGTTCTCCTTTTATGAGGATCTTTACTTTACTACGATAGTAGGCAAAGTTATTATAATGGTCCACAGAAGGGTTCTTTTTGTTGACTGTAAATGCCTGCCTTTTCTTTTCTAAAGTCTGGCATAGCTCCAGACTAAACCAAAAAGGCAGCTTTCCTTTCACTGTTCTCCCATGCTTAGTTGGGATAAACTTGTTAACAGCCTCAGCAAGGTAGTATAATAACAATTCACACTTTGCAATGCATTACCCTCAGATTCCAATCGGTGATGAAAAACATGAGCTAAATATTTGTCAGTGCCTATACAGATGGGAGGGTGATGTTTATCCACAATAGACAGAGGGCTGACAGGGTTAATACTTCAGGCCAGGTCAGTGAATCAAAGGTCCAAAAATTGTCCCAATGCATTGGGCACTTCATTCAACCGGGCCAGCTTACAAGTGGTGACCAATGCAATGAGAACAGAAGCTTTTGTTGGGGCTGCAAACACTGTATATATATAGGGCGTGTTGCCTTCCAGTAAATGAGTGGGACATTGAAGTCCCCAACTATGATAGTTGATGGATATTTAAGTTC
Organism: Trigoniulus corallinus; assembly: GCA_013389805.1. Taxonomy (NCBI): domain Eukaryota; kingdom Metazoa; phylum Arthropoda; class Diplopoda; order Spirobolida; family Trigoniulidae; genus Trigoniulus; species Trigoniulus corallinus. The sequence continues at coordinate 31,495,070 of JAAFCE010009126.1, forward strand.
CTATGCGTTTATTCTATCCACCCCAGCCATGAAATCAATGGTAGGTAAAGCTGGAGGTAGATAACAGGTGATAAGAGTAAGAAGAGGTCCAGGCGTCAAACCACTTAAATGTATAGCTAATAAGAAATTGCCTGACAACTCAAAGACAGCTTGTATTTTTATATCATGGAGAATCATTGTATTTACTGTGATCAATAAACCCCCACCACAGTAAACCAGAGCCTTGTCCCTATGAAAGAGTGTAAAGTAAGGAGGGAAATAATTAGCCGAGGCTATCTGGCTAGAAAGCCAAGTTTCAGTGAGAACCACTATATGATAGTGTGTAAAACATTCGAAAGAAAATCAAGACTCTTCGATCAAATCCCCCATACATTCTGATAATATATATTAATGGGATGAGGCTGACAATTCATGTAGGCTGGGGAAGGAAGCGTTCCTCCCCAATGCTTGGCGTTGAGACCCCCTCTGATGGGGTGCCATCTGAATTCAAAACTAGCACCCTCTCTTGTCACTCCTCAAACTTTGCAAGCCAAGACTCAACTGCTAATTTCTCATTGAACTTACCTCGAAATGGTTTAGCAATCATGCCTTCAGGCCAAAATAATGGATCTAAAAGAAGAGATTTTGACCCAGTATGACCACTCACCATTAAAGGAAGAGTAAGAATCCTACTTTGTACAAAGTTTGTAGATGGCAAAAGGAGTTGGAATATTACATTGATCCAGATATTGGCATAAAAGTGGGCAATCAACTGATGCTTCAAGTCTGGTAACAAAAAGTCTAAATTAGTTCATCCGTGGGGCAGCATAGATCCGTGTGGGCTTTGCTGTGCCCCTAACCACTGGTAGTTGTTTCTTCCACATGGGGTGGCTCTCCTTAACATTTTTAGGTTCACTTTCTAAGAGATCGTATGATGAGCCCTGTAACCGCTCAGCCCTTAGATCCCTACTATTTCTGTTGATTGAGTTAGTCAATTTCAAAGGCGGGTTCTTTATTGACCGATGGGAGGTGTGGGTTTGTCTACAACAGAGGCATAAGTCGCCTTAGTGCTATAATCCGACGTGGCATTACCATTTTCCTTACTACCCGTCCGTACCAGGTCTTTTAATTGCTCCTAATACATGTCTAATAGATTCTAATTGATTTGATAAATTAGATGATGCTAAATTAGCTACTATCAACCAGGCCTCTAGAATTTCTTGTTTAATACTAGAAGGACAGAGCATGTCATTTTGACACGTTTTCGTTTTTAAAATTTTACTGTCACCAAACCGTTTAAACAAAGAGGCTCAGCTTTTTTTGTGACTTTTCCTAGATATATACAGTGCATGCATATGTAAAATTTCAACAAAAAAGGATTAAAAGAAAAAAGTTATGAGTCAGTTCACCTAATAGGATGAAACCGTGTCAAAATGACCCCCATAGGGAAATAGCTAAAATGACTGATACTGAGATTCCAGTCAATGATCATAATCAGAGATGGTCCATCAATGTGTTCTACAACATCCTAGATTTTCAGGGCAATAAAGGCATGGCTCATTTACAGACAGTGTACATCGTCAAAAATTTAATGCAGTAACTATATTTATTCTGTACAGTAAACCGTCTTTATGGGGTAAACCCCTCATATCGGTGCAGATTCTTCAGGAACCGATATTTCGCCAATAGGCTTAATGTTATTACTACCCCTGTAAACGGTACACCTCTGTAATGGGTACACCCCTCTATTGGTTCACTTAATGCATGTCCCCATTTTCAGAAGACCACAACTGTAATGGACACACCACTCCATTGGTACACCTACTACATGTCATCTTTTTCATAAACCCCCTCTGTAATGAGTACATCCCATCCCTGTGATTCTGTGGGTAGCATGCTTGGTAACTGCAGCAGCGGTTCTAGGTTCGATACTGAACCAAGGTGGGTTGATTCCCTGAGCCCACCTTCATTTGGATGAGAAGTAAAACTATAATCCCACATGGTGTTCAATAGTATTTGCAAATAAACGAACTCTATCTACTATGGAACGGATTGATGAGGCAAAATTTCCTCTGTAAAGCTTTCCCTGCTGGGTTGGTGGAATACCCCAAAGAACAGCAGACTGACAATAAATACACATAGGGGTTTGCAGTTTATTAAAGTTAACAATTTTGTAAAATAGTTTTATGTTATACAACGCATATTTTCAGTTTATAAATAAATATAAATAATTATGTATTGTATCCAATGGCAGATCCAGGATTTTTGTCAAGGGGGTTGATCCAATACAGGGGGGTTGTGCTAACACAGGGGGTGTTGAGCTAAACCTCACAAATTATGTGAATATAAGTTTATGTGCATAGGGGGTTGCAACCACAAAAACCCCATCCTAGATCCACCCATGATTGCATCTGTATAAATTACATGCCAGTGTGCCAGCTAGAGAGGTTTCACTGCATTTAGCATGATTTGTGTTAAAAATTGAATGGTAATAACTGTATTGCATTATTTTGCAATGGGAGTCCAAATGACACGTTGTCATCCTTATAGGTAGGCAGAATTTGCCATCCTTCTAGTGTTTATCTCCCTCATATCTTTAGAGTGGTTGGAACATATCTCGCGAAGCTCATCTTTAACATGAACCATATCTTTAGCATAATTAGTAATAGGCGTTCGGAATTCTCAGAGCAGGTAAGTAAGGTCAATCAGTGGTTGCAAATTCTCCACCAACTTGACGAGAAGTGGGATCAATTCAGTTAAAGTAGCTGGAGCTGCTACTATACTTCCACTCATCACCTTTCATCATTAGGTCATACTACTCTGAGATTCCCCAGACTCTACTTGAGTATCACATTCTGATAACTTCGCTAATGGGTTTGTTTGTTAGGATTTTAGGGCCCATCGACAACAAAGGCCATTAGGGCCAAGAAAGACAGTCACCATGGTGGGGGGTGTAAATGGCCATCCCACCATGATAATAAATAATAGCAAAAAGAACCCCTAATAATAATAAGAATAAAAAGGCAATAGCCTAATAAATATTGCAAAAAATAAGTAAAGGCAAAAGCCAAAACAGACATAAAAATAAAAATAGAAACCAGACATAACAATAAAAGTGGCAAAGGCCAAAACAGAAATAACAGTAAAAGCAGGAAAAGCCAAAACAGACATAACAATACACATGGCAAAAGCCAAAACAGGCATAACAATACACAGAGCAAAAGCCAAAACAGACACAGAAATATAAAGGCAAAAGCCAAAACAGACAACAATAAACGTGGCAAAAGCCAAAACAGACATAGAAATAAAAAGGCAAAAGCCAAAATAATTCAAGAATAAATTCAAAGATGTCTAAAAACAAACCGTGTGTAATTCATATTTTGTGAAACAGCCCAGCCTCTTTCACAAATACCAGCAAGCTCTCCACTGCCTGGGGGTTACCACCAAGTGATGTGGAGAGCTCTGGACTGACTCCCAGTCTGCATCTGAGTTCGTGGTATCTCTCACAGTGACTAAAGATGTGCGCCACTGTGAGAGGCTGCCAACAAAAGTAACACCATGGTTGGTCCTCACCCTGTAGAATGTAGGAGTGGGTGAGGAAGGTGTGACCGATCCGAAGCTGAGCAAGCACAACCTCCTCCCTCCACGACTAGTGGCACGAGGACACCCAGTGCTTTGGAGTGTCCTTCAGTCTGCGGAGTTTGTTGGTGGTCTCTGCAAACCACTGGGACAGCCATTGGTCATGGATGGCCCACCACACAATTGGGAGACCATCAGAGGAGGGGACAGCAGTGTTTGGTATATCTGGTAGGTGTGCCACCTGATGGGCATGGGCATCCACCCTCTCATTGCCCATGATGCCAAAATGCCCCTTGACCCACCAAAACAACACTGTCTTGCCCTGCTTACGAATTACAAGCAGCAATCTGTGCACACCCTGGACGATGGCATGTCTGCCATAAAGGGTGTGCAACAGCTGAAGGGAGGATAGGGAGTCAGTCACAATAACAAAGTGTCTGTCATTCAATAATAGGATGAGTTCCAGTGCCCTGTGCAGATCTGTTAGCTCCGCAGTTATGACACTGGTGATGCCTGGAAGGCGGCCCCCTAGGACCAACCCACCGAGGAGCCATCCTTAGACCCATCCGTGTAAATAAAAACACGGCCTCGATAGGTCCAAGAGAGGCGTCCAAACTCTTGTTGGTACACTGGCCTATCAGTACTGGTTTTGGGTAAGGCTGCAAGCAATAAATTGAAACTTGGCTCTGGCACTGTCCAGGGTGGCACAGAGGCTGGCAGTACAGGCTGCACCCTAGGCAGAGTCACACCCAGGCCAGTAAGACCGTCAATCCACTGCACACTGAATGGAGGGGGAACCCCCGGGCGGCGGTCGAATGGCCGTCTTATAGCATTACTAAAAACGGCCAGGTGTGTAGGGTGCTGTGGCTGACCTTTCACCCACAAAATATATGCAGCTGCAAGGTACTGCTGCCGCACAGTCAGTAGTGGTTCACCAGTCTCAGCATAAAGGTGGAGTACTGGACTTGTGCGGAATGCCCAAATGGACACCCGGATGCCAGCGTGATGAACACTGTCCAGCATCCGGAGAGTAGATGGAGCGGCCAGGCCATATACGCTGCAGCCATAATCGAGACGGGATCGAACAAGTGACTGGTAGAGTCATAGCATCACCGTTCGATCTGCCCCAAAACCAGCAACACATTCAGGGACCGCATGCACTTAGCCCTCAGCTCCTTCAAGTGCGGGACCCATGTCAGACGGCTGTGAAAACGGAGACCAAGAAACCGGGCCGCCTCTACAACTGGGAGGAGGCGGCCATTCAAGGTGAGCTGAGGCCCAGGGTGGAGCCCTCGCTTACGACAGAAGTGCATGACCATTGTTTTGTCAGGGGAGAACTTATAGCCACGTGAAGTGGCAAACTCGTTGGCACTATTGAGTGCCAGTTGCAGCTGATGCTCAATGCTGTGCATAGTGGCAGCCCGGTACCTGATAGAAAAGTCGTCCACAAAGAGGGACGACTTTACCGGGGGAAGGGGGGTTAACGGAGGATGGTAGGCCATTCACTACAACAGCACAGGGCGTCACACTCAAGACGCTCACCTGTGGGACACCATTCTCCTGCAGGAAGGCCGAGGAGTAGATGTTACCCACACGCACTCTGAAGGTCTGTTCGGACAAAAAGCTATGGAGGAAGAGGGGCAGATTACCCCTGAACCCCCACTGGTGCAAGGTCTCCAGTATACCATGGCGCCATGTGGTATCATATGCCTTCTCCACATTAAAGAAGACAACAACTAAGTGCTGTCTCTGGAGAAAGGCCTCACATACCGCAATCTCCAGTGAGATCAGATGAACCACCAAATACCTGCCAGCATGGAAGCCACATTGAGCATTGGCCAGAAGGTTGTGCCGTTCCAGATACCACACCAGGCACCAATTCACCATGAGTTCCATGGTTTTGCAAAGACAGCTCGTCAGTGAAATGGGTCTGTAATTTTCTGGAAGGCTACCATCCTTCCCAGGTTTTTGCAGTGGGTTGATAGTAGCCTCTCGCCAACCGGCAGGGTGATGGGTAACACCATGGTTGGTCCTCACCCTGTAGAATGTAGGAGTGGGTGAGGAAGGTGTGACCGATCCGAAGCTGAGCAAGCACAACCTCCTCCCTCCGCGACTAGCGGCATGAGGACACCCAGTGCTTTGGAGTGTCCTTCAGTCTGCAGAGTTTGTTGGTGGTCTCTGCAAACCACCGAGACCTCCATTGGTCATGGACGGCCCGCCGCACCATCGGGAGAGCATCAGGGGAGAAAACAGCAGTGTTAGGTGTATCTGGCAAGTGGGCCACCTGACGGGCATGGGCATCCGCCCTCTCATTGCCCATGATGCCACCATGCCCCGGGACCCACATGAACAACACTGTCTTGCTCTACTTATGAATCACAAGCAGCAATCTGTGCACACCCTGGACGATGGCATGTCTGCCAAATAGGGTGTGCAACAGCTGAAGGGAGCATAAGGAGTCAGTCGCAACAACAAAGTGTCTCTCATTCAATACTTGGATGAGTTCCAGTGCTCTGTGCAGAGCTGTGAGTCCTGCAGTTAAGACACTGGCGACGCCTGGAAGGCGGTCCCCTATGAGATGACCAGTTGTAAAGACTGACCAACCCACCGAGAAGCCATCCTTCGACCCATCCGTGTAAATAAAAACATGGCCTCGATAGGTCCAAGAGAGGCGTAGAAACTCTTGTTGGTACACTGACCTACCGGTACTGGATTTGGGTAAGGCTGCAAGCATCAAATCTAAACTTGGCTCTGGTGAATGGAGGGGGAACCCCCGGGCGGCGGTCGAATGGCCGTCTCATAGTGTTACTAAAGACGGCCAGGTGTGTAGGGTGCTGTGGCTGGCCTTTCAACCATAAAATATATGCAGCTGCAAGGTACTGCTGCCGCACATATAGTGGTGGCTCACCAGTCTCAGCACAGAGGCTGAGTACTGGACTTGTGCGGAACGCCCCAATGGACAACCAGATGCCAACGTGATGAACACTTTCCAGCATCCGGAGAATAGATGGAGCGGCCAGGCCATATACGCTGCAGCCATAATGGAGACGTGATCGAACGAGTGATCTGTAGAGCCGAAGCATCACCGTTTGATCTGCCCCAAAACCAGTTCCCTGCAGGCACCACAGAATATTCAGGGAGCGAAGGCACTTAGCCTTCAGCTCCTTCAGGTGCGGGTCCCATGTCAGACGGCTGTCAAAACGGAGACCAAGAAACCGGGCTGCCTCTACAACAGGGAGGAGGCAGCCATCCAGGGTAAGCTGAGGCTCAGGGTGAAGCCCTCGCTTATGACAGAAGTGCATGACAGTAGTTTTGTCAGGGGAGAACTTATAGCCACGAGAGGTGGCAAACTCGTTGGCACTGTTTATTGCCAGTTGCAGCTGATGCTCAATGCTGTGCATCGTGGCAGCCTGGTACCTGATAGAGAAGTCGTCCACAAAGAGGGACGACTTTACCGGGGGGTGAACGGAGGATGGTAGGCCATTCACTGCAACAGCAAAGAGCGTCACACTTAAAACGCTCCCCTGTGGGACACCATTCTCCTGCAGGAAGGCCGAGGAGGAGGTGTTACCCACATGCACTCTGAAGGTCCGTTCGGACAAAAAGCTATGGAGGAAGAGGGGCAGATTACCCCTGAGCCCCCACTGGTGCAAGGTCTGGAGTATACCATGGCGCCATGTGGTATCATATGCCTTCTCCACATCAAAGAAGACAGCCACTAAGTGCTGTCTGTGGAGGAAGGCCTCACATACTACAGTCTCCAGTGAGATCAGATGATCCACCGAAGACCTGCCAGCATGGAAGCCATATTGGGCATCGGCAAGAAGGTGGTGCCGTTCCAGATACCACAGCAGGCGCCAATTAACCATTCGTTCCATGGTTTTGCAAAGACAGCTCATCAATGAAATGGGTCTATAATTCGTTGGAAGGCTACTATCCTTCCCAGGTTTTTGGAGTGGGATTATAATAGCCTCTTGCCAGCCTACAGGGACTTCATGCTTTTGCCAAATATAATTGAATACCTCAAGGAGGTATCTAACGCCTTTTTCTGGTAGGTGTCGTTGAATTTGATAGTGGATGCTATCTGGACCAGGGGCAGTGTCCCTGGCTCTTGCTAGAGCTGCCTGCAGCTCCCAAGGGGTAAATGGAGTGCTATACCTCTCGGCGACACCACCAGTGAAGTTCAGTGGATGGCGTTCTGCAGCCTGCTTAAACTGCATAAATGCTGCCGTGTAGTGCTGGGAACTGGAGATGGCTGCAAACGTCCTTGCCAGTTCTTCAGCCACCTCACACGGCAGAAGGCAGTGTCTCTCTTGTACAAGGAGACCGGAGCCACATGATGGTAAATATCTCCCTTGGATCTTCCTCAGCATTTCCCAGACTTTCTTGGAGGGCGTGTGACGGGTAAGTGAGGAGACGTACTGACTCCATGAGGAACTTTTGGTTCCCGTGATCACCAACCATGCATATGCCTGGGCTCAGAGATAGTCAATACAGTTGGCCTTGGTAGGATGAGATTGGAAGCTGCGAAGGGCTTGTCGGCGACCCCAATCGCACTCCAGCAATCCTCCATCCACCATGGCACCCGTGCTCGTGGTGGCTTACAGGAGCTCTGGGGGATGGATGCCAATGCCGCCCTGACCACCACTTCTGTGAAGTGACTCACTAGGTCGTTGACCCCATCAAAATCACACAGTGGGCAAAAGTAGATGCAACGGGCAAACTCCTCCCAGTCCGCTGGACGCAGACACAACCATGGTGGGTGTTGGGGTAATACCCCATCTCAACTGCTAATCTTGATGGGGAAGTGATCACTTCCACAAGGGTCTGACAAGACCTCCCACTGCAAACCTGGTGCCAACCCAGGAGAGCAGATGGATAGGTCTATACATGAGAGACCACCAGTGGCAGTCATGACATGTGTGGAGGCGCCTGTGTTTAGAACAATGAGGCCATTGTGTGACACCCATTGTTCTACAAGCCACCATCGGGGTTATGACTGTCCAAGCCCCATTGGGGATTATGGCCATTAAAATCACCCATAATCAAGAAGGGTCTTGGAAGCTGGGCACTGAGGGAGTCGAGGTCTGCCCATGGGATATCAATCCCAGGAGGCATGTTGAGGGAACATAGAGTGGTGGGCACATCCAGTTGCAATGGAACCGCCACTGCTTGCAGAGGCGTCTGCAAAGTCACTGGCACATGCATGCACCCATTTTGGATAAGGATAGCCACCTCTCCCACAGGGTGGCTTCCTTGCTGCCAGGTGTCTGCATATACAGTGTTCCCCCCATAACGAAATGGGGGTATCACTGTGACACAGGATCTCCTGGAGGGAGATGCAGACAGGGTTGTGCCTCGAGATCAGCAGTGCGATCTCGTCCCTCTTGTGGGAAAACCCTCGACAGTTCCATTGTAGGAAATTTACCATCAAGTGGACTTAGGCGGCTTCTTTCTATTCCTCCCTTTTCTCCATCCCACTGCAGGAAAGGGAGGGACGCCTTCAATTGGTTTGTCCTCCTCCATCTCGAAGGAGGAATCCCCATCTTGCTCCAGTTTGGGCATGAAACCAGCCAGTGCTCTCTACCTTTGGACAGAGGGCTTGGATGGACGATCCAAGGACACCCGCCCCACGGCAGTAGTGAGGGGTGTCCCTACTTTCTTTTCTCCTGTTTCACCCACCACCCCCTCCGTGGAGGAGGTTGGCAGGGCTGGGACAGAGAGGGAGGCCTTCAAGGGAGATGCCTCTCTTTGACGAGTGGCATCTGGGGACTCCAAAGAAACTGGCACCGCCATTATTGGGGGGCCCCTGCATGGGCCAGAGGCAGTGGTGGAGCCGGAAGAAGCCATGGAAATGGGGTCGGGGTCCGTCTGGCAGCCAATGCTTGCACAGACTGGCACCCCATGACCCCACAGGCCCGAGAGGGCGTTAAATGGATGAGAGGGGGATCTGAGGTAGGGTGTCCGTCTGAGTACAGACAGAGGACACAGCAGCTGCTTTTTTTGTTTTGTTTTGTTGTTTTGTTGTTTCTTTAGGGCCCATCAACTACAAAGGTCATTAGGGCCCAGAAAGACACATCACCATGGTGGGTTGTGTAAATGGCCATCCCACCATGATGGCAATAAAAGGGGCAAAAGGCCAATAAAAGTAATAACAATAAAAAGGCAAAAGCCAAAACAGACATATAAATAAAGGCAAAAGCCAAAAACAGACATATAAACGGCAAAAGCCACAACATACATAACAATAAAAGTGGCAAAAGCCAAATCAGAGAGAAGAATAAATGTGGCAAAAGCCAAGACAAATACAGAGATAAAAAGGCAAAAGCCGAAACAGACAGAATAATAATTGTGGCAAAAGCCAAAACAGACATTACAATAAATGTGGCAAAAGCCAAAAAGAATACAGAAACAAAAAGGCAAAAGCCATATAATTCAAAATAAGACTTCAAATTTTGTGAAAGAGGCCAGCCTCTTTCACAAATACTAGCGAGCTCTCCACTGCCTGAGGGTTATCCCCAAGTGATGTGGAGAGCTCTGCGCTGACTCCCAGTCGCCATCTAAGTTCTTGGTATCTCTCACAGGGACTAAAGATGTGCGCCACTGTGAGAGGCTCCCAACAGAAGTCACACCATGGCTGATCCTCACCCCGTAGAATGTAAGAGTGGGTGAGGAAGGTGTGACCGATTCGCAGCCGAGCAAGCACAACCTCCTCCCTCCGCGATTGGCG
>JAAFCE010009126.1:31505457-31562646 GCA_013389805.1 Trigoniulus corallinus
TGCCCTTGATGGCTTTGGCGATAAGGAAGGGCGACGCCTTCCCCAAGGATGCACCATCCTCCCCGGATATGGAAAGAAACCGGGGAGGGTAGGAAGAAGGAAGAGAAGTGCTTTTGACTGCACCTGAGGCTTCCTTAGATGCAGGAACACGCTTTGCATCAGTGGTGGAGCCCTGCACCTTAAGGCTAAGAGGCCGTTGCCTCTTGTTAAGGGCAGGTGCTGATGTATTTGACACCACAGGGGACACAGCAGTGCTCGTCTCCATTAACTCACTGGCAGTTGGCCCACTCAGTTGAGTGGGACCGAGCCCGCCATCTTCCGGCTCAACACAAGTCATTGAAACTAAAGAAGGGGGAGGGGTGGGGTTTTTTGAAGAGGCCCCCAGCCTCTGGGTTATAGTTGCCATAATTGTTATAAATTATGATTTCGCTGCCCGCAGGTCTCACCCACCACCGAGCCCAACGAGGGGACGCCCATTCGGGTCGTCGAGACTACTCGGACAGGATACCGTTAGGGTGTCATAATCCCCGAGTACCGGACCATTGGCATTGGGGTTGACTGCCGGTCCAGTTACAGTCACCCTAGGAGGCATAACCACTTATGCGCCCCCAGCCGATTGACCAAGACCGAGCTTCTGCCTTGGCCTCCCGTTTGCCCCGGAAGCTGTGGCCAAAGTGATGTGTTGGATGTGTAGGGCCGCAGCCCTAGACCCTCCTCAATCACCAGGATCCGCTTTTCCCAGGGTACGGGTCTCCACGCATGGCAAACACGCGGGTAGGCGTTTGTTTACGGTCACCTCAGTGAGGAGCCTACGTCGACCGAGAACAAGTCAGACCGAACACTGGAACAACCACGATGTTGGTATCGTCCTGTCCAGAACACGTCGTAGACAAAGACGATAGTGGTGTTTGTCCAGTCAGGGGCAAGAAAAAGTCACCCCATTTTGTCGCCTCTTACGACATGCAGGTATGCAGTGTGCCTATTCTACCCCGGGCACACACGGGTACACAGCAGCTGCCTTCGCAGCACCTGCATAGGACACTCCATGACTGAAGGTCCCTGGCAAGGCTAGCAGCCGCCATGCATCCGGAAAACTGATACCCTTCTAGACACGCAGCTCCTGGATGGTGCATTCCTGCGGCCAAGTGGGGCAATCCCGAGAAGAGGCAGGGTGGTTGCCCTTACAGTTTATGCATAAAGGTGCAGTATTACAAGTCTCTGAGCAGTGGTCTCCTTGCCCACAAGTGCCACACATGGCCTTGGCAGAACAGGAATTCTGGCCATGGCAATATCGTTGGCACTTGAAACACCGAAGCAGGCTTGGTATAAATGGATTCACAGGCAAGCGGAGGTAGCCAGCCATGATGTACTCTGGCACCTTGGGCCTACCAAAGGTCAGCACCAAGGTGTCAGATGGGTGGGATTCTCCATCCTGTTGGACCAAGGTTCGGCAAACAGCCACCACACCCTGGTCCCTGAGCTCCTCTGCTATCTGCTCTTCTGATTCCCCACATAGGTCAGGGCACTGCACCACACCTCTACTGGTGCAATGGGGTTCGACCACAACAGGGATTACACCGAGCTTCTGCAGTTTTAGTAGTGCCTCTATCTGGTGAGGGGCAGATGCCTCCATTAACAAGATGCCATTGCGCAGTATTTTGACCGAAGTCACGTCGCCGGCAATGCCCTTGATGGCTTTGGCGATAAGGAAGGGCGACGCCTTCCCCAAGGCTGCTCCACCCTCCCCAGAGATGGAAGTAAACCGGGGAGGATAGGAAGAAGGTACAGATGGTGGTTTGACTGCACCTAAATTCTTAGATGCAGGAACATGCTGTGCATCGGCTTTGGAGCCCTGCACCATAAGGCTAAGAGATCATTGCCTCTTGTTAAGGGCAGGTGCCGATGCCATAGACGCCACAGGTTCGTTCCCTGATCCAGTTAACTTACTGGGGGAATGCGGCCTCTTTGTTGGAGCAGTACATGTCTCCATCAGCTCAGTGGCAGCTGGCCCACTGAGTTGGGTGGGACCGAGCCCGCCATCTTCCGGCTCAACACAAATCAATAAAAGTAAAGAAGGGGGAGGGGTGGGGTTATTTGATGAGGCCCTTAGCCTCAGTATAAGAGTTGCCATAATTTTTAATAATTATGTGTTCACTACCCGCAGGTCTTACCCACCACGGAGCCCAACGAGGGGACGCCCATTCGGGTCGCCGAGATTCCTCAGGCAGTGTACTCTTAGGGTGGCATAATCCCCGAGTACCGGACCATTGGCATCGGGGTTGACTGCCGGTCCACTTACAGTCACCCTAGGAGGCATAATCACTTATGCGCCCCCGGCTGATTGACCAAGACTGGGCTACTGCCTTGGCCTCCCGTTTTCCCTGGAAGCTTTTGCCAAAGTGATGTTTTGGAGACTGTGGATTGGAACCCTAGTCCCCGATGTCTGTCAGCCACCTCACCAGTGTGGAGTGGCCAAGAGACATTGCAGGGCATACGCCTCCTCAACCACCAGGATCTGCTTTTCCCAGGGGTGTGGGTCTCCACGCACAGCAAACACGTGGGTAGCCGTTTGTTTACGGTCACCTCAGTGAGGAGCCTACATCGACCGAGATCAAGTCAGTCATCCAGTACAGGATGCAAGGACAATGACAGCCACCATGATGGTATCGTCCTGTCCAGGACACAAGTGATGGCCAATGACGATAGTGATGTCATTTTAGTCACCCCTTTTAGTCGCCTCTTACGACATGCAGGTATGCAGTGTGCCTAATCTACCCCGGGCACACACTGGTAGGCTCCACCACCCATGGAATGCATGTTCCTGCATTTAAGCTTTTAGGTGCAGTCAAACTAACATCCACACCTTCTTCCTACCCTCCCCAGTTTCTTTCCTTTTCTGGGGGGATTGTGTAGCCTTGGGGAAGGCGTCGCCCTTCCTTATAACTAAAGCCATCAAGGGCATTGCCGGGGATTTGACTTCGGTCAAGAAACTGTGCAATGGCACCTTGTTGGTGGAGGCATCTGCCCCTCACCAGATAGAAGCATTACTGAAATTGCAGAAGCTTGGTGACATCCCCATTGTGGTCGAACCCCATCGCACCTTAAACACCAGTAAAGGTGTGGTGCAGTGCCCTGAGCTATGTGGGGAATCAGAAGAGCAAATAGTGGAGGAGCTCAGGGGACAGGGTGTGGTGGCTGTCCACCACACCTCAGTTCGACGGGATGGTGAATCCCTGCTGTGTGACACCTTGGTGCTGACCTTTGGTTGGACCATGGTCCCAGAGTACATCATTGCTGGCTACCTCCGGTTACCTGTACTTGCCTTCATACCGAGCCTGCTTCGGTGCTTCAAATGTCAGCACTGTGGTCATGGTCAGAATTCCTGTTCTGCCAAGGCCATTTGTGGAACTTGTGGGCAGGGAGACCACTCCCCAGAATCCTGTAAGACTGCACCTTTTTGTATTAACTATAAGGGCAACCATCCAGCCTCTTCCCGGGATTGCCCCATTTGGCGGCAGGAACGTGCGATCCAGGAGGTACGTGTCCCGAAGGGTATCAGATTTCAGGATGTGCCACCCGTGTGTGCCTGGGGCACTGCATATCTGCATGTCATAAGAGGCGACTAAAAGGGGTGACTTTTTCTTGCCCCAGATAGGACAATGCCACTGTCGTCTTTGTCTATGATGTGTTCTGTACAGGACGATACCAACATCATGGTTGTTCGAGTGTTCAGTCTGACTTGTTCTTAGTCGATGTAGGCTGCTCACTGAGGTGACTGTAAATAAACGCCTACCCACGCGTTTGCCGTGCGCTTCGGAGACCCACACCCCTGGGAAAAGTGGATCCTGGTGGTGGAGGAGGCATATGCCGTGCGATGTCTCTTGCCCACTCCACACTGGTGAGGTGGCTGACAGACATCGAGGACTAAGGTTGTGACCAACAGTCTCCAAAACATCCCTTTGGCCACAGTTTCTGTGGAAAACGGGCAGCCAGGGCAGATACCCGGTCTTGGTCAATCGGCCAGGGGCGCATATGTTGTTATCACTCCAGGAGTTGCGTGTCCAGAAGGGTATCAGCTTCCAGGAATGCACGGCAGCTGCTAGCCTTGCCAGGGACACCCAGTCATGGGGTGTCCTATGCAGGTACTGCAAAGGCAGCTGCTGTGTTCTCTGTCTGTACCCAGATGGACACCCTACCTCAGCTCCCCCCTTGTCTTCAGTTCCCAGCACTACACAGCAGCATTTATGCAAATTAAGCAGGCTCCAAAATGCCACCCACTTAGTTTTGCTGGTGGTGTCGCTGAGGAGTATAACAACCCGTTTACCCCCTGGGAGCTGCGGGCAGCTCTAGCAAGAGCCAGGGACACTGCCCCTGGACCAGATAGCATCCACTATCAAATGCTACGACACCTACCAGAGAAAGGCGTTAGTTACCTCCTCAAGGTACTGAATTACATTTAGCAGCAGCATGATGTCCCTGCAGGCTGGCGAGAGGCTACCATAATCCCACTCCAAAAACCCAGGAAGGATAGTAGCCTTACAACAAATTATAGACCCATTTCATTGACAAGTTGTCTTTGCAAAACCATGGAACGAATGGTTAATTTGGCGCCTGGTGTGGTATCTGGAATGGCACCACCTTCTTGCCAATGCCCAATGTGGCTTCCGTGCTAGCAGGTCTTCGGTGCATCATCTGATCTCACTAGAGACTGCAGTACATGAGGCCTTTCTCCACAGACAGCACTTAGTGGCTGTGTTCTTTGATGTGGAGAAGGCATATGATACCACATGGCGCCATGGTATACTGGAGACCTGAATTTGGATTATATACATAAATAACTGTGTTAAATTTGAAATTGTATAAAACAACTGTGCTGAATTTGGATTATATACATAAATAACTGTGTTAAATTTGAAATTTATAAACAACTCTGCTGAATTTGGATTATATATATAAATAACTGTGTTAAATTGGAAACTTAAACAACTGTGCTGAATTGGAAACTTAAGACAGACGGACCCAAGCAACCTTGCTCTAGATGACAGCAGTTTGTGGGCAACCAGGCCCTAGACGACAGGTTACCGAGATAGTATTGGCAGAGTTGCAAGACAAGGATACCCAGGAAGAAGAAAGTCAAGAAGACTTCCAACAAAATGGTGCTGGGAACAGGATGTTTTTTTTTATAGCATGATTGTTTTTCCTGCACAACAACAATATGGGGTTTTGCCAGCACAGCATTATTTCCAACACAACGAATAAAAAAGATTATTTTTGTTTTTTCCTCTCTTCATTTTATGTTTTTCTTTGCACATTTAGCAAATGAATTAGGAGTTTTCCTGCAAGGCAACTCTTAATGGAATAAAAAATAAAGAAGGTTTTGCTTGTTGTTTATGTTTTTATAATTAATGCTTGCGTTGAAAAACTGAGATATGTGTTACAACGTAAAGGGAACATAAATCTCAGTCAAAAAATAGGAAGCACACATTGAAGGTTATGAGGTTTACAATCGGGTCATATTATTAATGTGCATTTTTTTTCTTTTCTTTCTTTCCGGAAAAGAATTTATTGCTTACAAAATATATACCATAATTATTCTAATTTTTTTCAAAGGCCTTTTTGTTGCGCCGATTATTGGAGGGCGCCGCTTATTAGAGGGCGCCATTTATTATTTCTTTCAATTTATAAATGGAAACTTTTTAGCCAGAAAAGTTGATTTCATTAATTTTGATTTTTGCTGATGCCACTCTCGCATATGAATTTAACGGCAAAATGAAACTCAGAAAAATAATCAATGGTTCATTTGAAATTTAAATCCTTACCCTAGATTCAGATAATTGTAAAGGTTTAGCCACAGGACGATTACTATCATTCTCAACTGCAGAAATTGCCAACAATTTGCAGTAAATGCTAAAGAATACATTCTTTTTGAAACTTTTCTTTCAACAGTATCTGCACTAAAGCTTAGTTTACATCACTTTGACTTATTAGGAAGTTCAACCTATCATGTGAAAATACTGTGAATTGCATCGCACCAGGGTCACCCACAGAACAGAGAGGAGGAAGAAAAATCCTGGGGTACACCAGTACCTCTATTCAGGCATGAGCCTGATTCCTTATTGAAGTATAGTTGTTGTGCATTAATAGGTCAGACACCATGCAATATTAAAACTGACAAAGCATTAAATTACCTGCCAAGATTTATATTTTGGTTGTAAATTGTGGTGTTGGAAGTGTGGTATGCTGGCATTCCCACACAGACAACCAGCCAATCTTCCTGTGGGTTCCAGACGCCTGGCTGGGGTGTTCCCAGTCACATCATGTTCAAAGGACCCATGGACCCAATCCTGCCACAGGCTGGATGTGATGATGATACCAGTACCCCTGTGTAGCATTAAAGGGTTAAGGCCTAATCATTAAAAAAATTCAAGTTAACTTGCATGATCACTTCCAGACAGTTTTGAAATAAACGGTGCACCGTTTATTAGAGGGCGCCGTTTATTAGAATAATTACGGTAATCGCATTTTATATACACGGAAGAAGCATACAGACTTGTAAAGTGGAAATCTTTCGGTTCAATTTAATTAATATGGAAAAGATACAGTAATCCCCCAGATATTATATCCCGGCGGATATTACTCAGTCCTTGCCTAGTGTGGGATATGGTGCTCTCATTCCTATATATTCAGGGGATGGGAAGGTGTCTATTGAATCCTTTTTAGAGATAATAGACTCTGTTAGGGCATTAGCCAGATGGACGGATGACCTCACAGTAGTGGTCATACAGTCAAAACTTAGGGGATCAGCATCTCAGGCATGGCAGGAGTCTCCAGATTTCAGAAATATAGTCAAATGGCAGAGTGGCTATTGCATCATTTTAAGCCAAAACAGCATACAGCTGTTTTAATGGCTAAATTTGGTGAACTAAATCAAACAACCACAGAAAGAGTCACCCAATATGCGAATAGGGTTAAAAAAGAAGCCCTAGAAATATTCAGGATGACTCCAAGTTTAACAGAAAGTGCAATTATTCAGGCACAATTTGTTAAAGGGTTATCACCAAAGTATAGAAAAACGGTTCTCTCCAAGGATCCAAAATCCTTGGAGGAAGCCATTAACTATGCAGAATTGGAGGAAATAAACAAGGCATTGGTGAATCCTTCAGGGGTATTCAAGCCTTCATATCTTGCAGACTCCACACAAGGAAACGTAGAGGCTTTACTTAAGACCTTGATGGATAGAGTTTTATACCTAGAAACAACCATCAAAGAGTTGAATTCAACAAAGGGGCCCTTCCAGCACTTCCAGAATTTTCATGCTCTCAGACCATACCAAGGAAATGGTACATCGAATGATAATAATAGGAATGTACCCCCACCAAAGAGAAATGTAAACCAAGCCAACCCTCCAAGGTGCTACAACTGCAATCAAATAGGACATCTAAAAAGGGATTGCAGAAACCCTCCACAGAATCCAAATAGAAACTTTGGGCCAAGAGAAAGGGCCAAACGTCCACAAGAGAATTCCACTGCAAGGACTCCTTTAAACCACTAAGGCAACCGAGTCCAGTGGAAGGTCTTCCTCGAGGAGCCAATAAAAGTAACCTTCAGCCGGTAACTTTAGACATAAAAAGGCAGCAAGATTTATTAGACAGTAATTCGTTATACTTCCCAATTAAAATATTTTCCATGCAGTCTTTTGCTATTGTAGACAGAGGAGCCACCAACACCATTTTGTGCCCTAGCATGGCAAAACTTTTAGAAGAAAGGAACGAAATCTTAGGAACTGAAACAGGAAACGTAAGAATTTGTTCTATTTTCAAGGAAAATAGGAATTTAAAGGATAAAGACATGTAAAGGTTACATTAGGTCCTTGTGAGTTTATCATAAATGTACATGTAAACTCAGAACCTTTACCAGATGTATGTGGAATGATCATAGGCAATGATCTTTCCACAATTTTAGATCTAACATTTAGGCACAAGGAAGGTGTGATTGTCTCAGAAAATCATCACTTTACATTGAAATCCATTTTTCCTAATTTCATTAATTGGACCAAATCTCCTACCTCAGAATGGAATGACAATAAGGAAGCAGTACCTATAGTGAAACCATTTCTTATGATGTCAGGAGAGGAAACACATCAAAGGAAAGTTATAGAGGCACTTTCCTTGGATCATCTAAGTTCTCCTCTCAAGGAACAAGTATTTAATTTAGTATCTAAATACCATGATCTTTGCACTATCCCTACAAGAGTTTCAGCCTACTCCAGTTTTAACCCATACTATAGAACTAACAGATCCAACCCCCATTTATAAACGACTATATAAAGTGCCAAAAGCCCACCAGCAAATTTTAGAAGGAATAATAAGTGAACTTCTAGAGGTGGATATAATTCAACCTTCAAGTAGTCCCTACTCTAGCCCTTGTTTGCTAGTGTTCACAGAAACCAAACCACCACGTCTGGTAATAGATTTTAGGGCACTAAATGCAATTGTTGTAGGTGATAGATATCCCCTACCCAATATTGAGGCCCTGCTAGAGAACATTGAAGATTTGGAATATTTCTCTCTGTTTGATTTCTATAGCTCATTTTATCAGGTAAAATTAAGGGATGAAGATAGGTACAAAACAGCATTTTCCACCCAAAACGGTCAATATGAGTTTAAGCGATCTCCAATGGGGCTAAAAACCTCCCCTAACATCTTTCAAAGAATAGCAAACACAGTCTTTGAAGGATTATTAGGCAATTATAGACGATTTGTTAGTCAAAAGTTAAACTTTACATGAACACATCCAATATCTGGAAAAAGTCTTCCAATGTATGCATTTGGCCCAATTGAAGGTGAAACCAAAAAAATGCGTTTTATTAAAAAGAGAGATAAGTTACCTAGGGCATATCATCTCCAAAGGATGTGTTAGTCCTCAACAAAGTAAAATAGATGCTGTACAGAGATTTCCTGTCCCACAGAATGTTAAACAAATACAGTCATTCCTAGGTATGGCAGGTTATTATAGGCAGCATGTTAAAGATTATGCCAAAATAACAAAACCCCTTACAGACCTTACTAAGAAGGAACAAAAATATGTATGGACACCTGCTTGCCAAGAAGCGTTCAATACTCTAAAAGAGAGCCTCACTAGTTACCCAGTTTTTCAACTTGTAGATTGGAAGAAACCTTTCTTCCTGACCACAGATGCTAGCAGATATGCAATAGGAGCGGTTCTGGAACAGCCAGATAATGAACATAACCTACCTGTTGCATATGCTAGTAGGAAACTAAAACCCTCAGAGATTAATTATTCGACAACACAAAGAGAAGCCTTAGCATGCTTGTTTGGAGTGTTACACTTCAAATACTATTTAACAGGAAGATATTTCACCCTTATTACAGATCATGTACCCTTAAAGTATCTCATGACCACTAGACACCACAATGTTATGGTGGCCAGATGGGCCCTACAATTACAGACGTTCGATTTCAATGTTATTTACAAACCAGGGGTTAAAAATCATGCAGATGTTTTGTCACGAATAGTTTTGGATGGCCCAGAATTAAAATTAGAAGAAGGTGCCAATGAAAATATACCTGAAGGAAAACCTTGTCTAGTAATTAAAGCTAAGAAAACTGCAAAGGAAGCAAGGGATGCACAGAACAAACAACTTCCAGCTGCCATTGATCTGGAATTAATAAAGTTGCATCAATTAAAATCACCAGAGATAGAAAAGATCTATCAAAATTTAGTATGCCTTGAAAGTGGGAATAAGAAAGGACTGGGACCATTTCAAGGATACTATTTATCGGCTGAAGGGGTGGTAATGAAAATGGATGACTCGATCTCAGGGGGAGGAGTAACAACTCATAATGCTATTGTGGTTCGAGATACCTTAAAGGGGCTAATATTGTAGGGGAAGGTAGTACACAGTGGGACAAAAAAATATTAGATTTTTTTCTGGTTCAATTTTTTAGGTATACTGGCTGATTTTAATGTTATGGAATAAAACAAGTACTCAGACATCATGCAAAAAATCAGATTAGCTACAAGTAGGTGAATTCAATTGTACTGACGTTTTAAAAACCACATTGCATTTGTCCCACTGTGTGCTAAGGGTAGTACACAGTGGGACACCCATATGTCATCAGTGGGACAGTAGGTAAAATTATAATTTATTTGAATATACTAATAAAGACTTTTAAAAAATTTGTTTTATTTAACAATTGGATCTTACACTAGATTTATTGAGTAAGGAAATTTAACATTAAAAGAATAGTGACCTCTTCGATATGTGGTTTGGGCAACATTTTCTTAACGTTTGATACGTGCACCACTGCTTCATCCCTTATGAAAGGAAATGTATATTATTTTTTTCCTTTTTTGAGGAAGTTGATCAGGAACTCTTCTTTTCCATTGACAGCAGATACTTGGCCAGCATAAAATAACTTGGATTTTTTCCGTCCTTCGAACTCCACTAGAACCCATGATTGAATTGTTGGACAAGGATTGTTATCAAAAAAGTGTTCTTCCTCCTCATGTTCAGATTCGCTACTTGAAAAAATGAGGTCAGATAATTCATCATCACAAAGATCTTCCATTCTTTCATTGTTCTCATCTTCAGACGTTTCTTGTTCTTTAAAAACACATGTTCTTATTTTCTTTAACTTTTTCTTGTCTTTTTCGTCGAGTTTCATTAATAAGTTTTCTTTTTCAGGAGTGCTAGTGATGATTGATGATTTTTGTTTTCGATTCTGTTTTCTGTGCGTTTTTCTTGGTGCTGCTTTCGGATATCCATGAAGTTCTTCAGGTGTAGCAACACTGAAGGGTGAATGATCCCGTTTGTTTGAATGAGATATACCTGGTGACACAGGTGGAATCTCTGTGACTGATTTGTCAGTAGCAACCAAAGTCGGAATTGCAGCATTTTCTGTTGAAGGGTCCTCTTCTGTATGAGGTAAAGGTCTGTCTGTTACTGCTGATTCAATAAAATCAGTGTCTGCAAATATGTTTTCATTGAAGGGGTAAATCCCTGTCCTAGCAAATCCAGATTTTATATTTTTCGGTGTAAATGCTTTGTCAAAAGCAATGTTAACTAGTCCAGCAATGTTGTATATTGTTATAGGCATGCCAGGATGACTCAGTAGCCACACTTCACAAGCACCATCGTAAGCTGTTTTGAATGGAGAAAACACAGTCTTATCTAGTGGTTGCAATTTGTGGCTGCAGTGAGGGGGTAAAGTAACAATTGTAACTCCTGCTGCACGAGCCATTTCCACTACTTTGATAGATATGTGAGCTTCCAGATTGTCAAATATAAGAAGCGATGGGTTTTCTTTAGTACTGTGCGATAGATTGATGAAATGCTGCATCACGTCAGGGAATAGTTCCGTATTCATCCAACCTGAAGAGTTGGCGAAGCCCATAGTTCCGGGTGGAGCTCCTGTTAACATATGTTGTTTAAAGTACTTCTGGGGAAAAACCATAGCTGGTGGGAGAAAAGTTCCTGTAGCGCAAATAATCCCACAAGTTGTCACCAATGTACCTCGTTCTCCACTTGTACACGAGCTAACCTGTTTCGTTCCCTTTTCTGCAATCACTTTTCTGGGGTTCTGGACAGTTGTCGTCCCAGTCTCATCTAGGTTGAAAATTCGGGATGGGTCAGTCAGTTTAGGATTTTGTAAAAATACCTTTTTCATGTTTTCGAAGAACACTGAAACATTATGGCGATTGAATGAGGTCATGCGAGATAAGCTGCAGCCTTCTGGTTGTCAAATTGAAAGACTGTTACGCTTTAGAAAAGCACGAAGCCAGTCATCACCAGCTGCTTGCATCTTTACCCATGACTCTGGGATTTTCTTTAAGTTTCTTACGGCTAGTTCAAATGCTAACTGCTTTACCTTTTTTGTGCTCAGTCCATAAGCCATTTGTGAACAAGTTACAATATATGACTTGAGGTGTTTTTCTTCCTCCAGTGTAAAAACTCTATTAACTGCATAATTAGGTTCCATTTTTAGGTCAATATCTTCATTTACAGCCTTCTTTTTTGTTACATATCGTTGCTTGTCTAAGAGACCCACCTTCTAATACGAATTTCACAGCCAGTTTCATGTCGTCAGCCGTAAAATTGGCTATCTTTCTTTCCTTTGACTTTCGTGGCATCTAAAAATGGAGAAACAAAAAAAAGAAAACAAAAATTATTAGTTTTCTCAGTAAAATAATATATGTATTTACCTATGTAAAAACTAAATTTACAGTTAGTGATAACTTTTCATGCAACATAGTATGTTTTGTACCCTATAGCATTTATTTTTAAATATATTTCATATGTTTTGTATATGCAAACATATGCGTTTGCTGGATCATAAAGCATTTAACAGCTTGACAGACATTTATAGACGCTAATAAATCATATAATTGTGACTTAGTTGATTACAAAATATACAGTAGTACACAGTGGGACAGTCCCACTGCGTACCCCTTCTTCATGTCCCACTGTGTACTTTGCTCATGTTAATTTTAAATAACCCAATACACAAAATAATGCCACTTTAAACAACAGATAATAACTGGGTTTTATACCTTAATAGTTACTTTAGACTAAATCACAGTATAAAAAGCAAATTAGTAGACTCACCTTGAATAATGATATTGAGAAAATATAACCAATAATAACTTCTGAGGTGACACAAACAATTATAGCGTAATACGTGTTTCACATCGAAGCAATCACTGCCATATTGAAATGGTAGTATAACTATGATGCCAGACTTCTATGGAACTGCTCTCGATAAACTAGATTATATTATGCGTGAAATTTAAATAGTGGACCACTGTGTACCGTGTCCCACTGCGTACTACCTTCCCCTATCATGCTCATGATTCTAAACTTGGTGGTCATCTAGGATTTGTGAAAACCTTAGACTGCATACAACATTATTACTATTGGAAAAACCAATATCAAGAGGTCAAAGAGTACTGTGAGTCATGTCAATCATGTAACGAAAGGAAAAAAACCTAGACATGAAGCCCCAATCCAAAGTTTGCCCAAGGTAACATATCCATTCCAAAGAATAGGTTTAGACATGTTAGGGCCATTGCCACACACCCCAAGAGGAAACAACTACATTGTAGTGTTTACCGATTATCTTACAAAAAATCTTGAGGCCTTCTCAATTCTGCATCAGAAGACTGAAACAATAGCCAAGATAATGGTAAACGAAGTTTTCTCGAGACATGGGTTGTGTGAGCAGCTGTTAACAGACCAAGATCCTAACTTTACTGCTGCATTGTTTCACCTGCTTTGTGACTCTCTAGGAATAAAGAAACTGTTTACCTCACCTTATCACCCACAAAGTGATGGGCAAGTGGAAGGGTTCAATGTGATCCTAGCGCAAATGTTGTCCCACTACATAAGTAAGGCTCAAAATGACTGGGGTGAACAGTTACCCTTGTTATTGTTAGCCTACCATAGTGCAGTTCATGGGTCAACCCATGAAACTCCATTTTATCTGACCTATGGTAGAGACCCCCTTTTACCTATCAGTCTCCTAAAAACCACTAGAAAGCCTCTTTATTCAGACGACTTTAAATCGGTACTTACAAAACGGATGCAACTTGCAATTGAACAAGCTTCCAAAACTCTTCAAAAAAGTCAAGAAAAAGCTAGGGAGTATAGAAATAAGAATATAAAGAAAATTGAATTTACAGAAGGAGATCTCGTATACTTATACACCCCAAAGATGGGGAGTGGTTTAAAGAAGAAATTAAGCCGGCTCAGTGCAGAACCTTACTGAAGAATAAAAAGGTTAGGCCCTGTTAACTGGAAAATAGTAAGAATCTCAAATCCTCGAGAAATAAAATATGTGCATGCAAATAGGTTAAGAACGGTGACAAAATTGAAAGCCTTTCCCTACCTGGAAAATTTTGAAGAAATTGGGGAAGAGGTTGGCCAACCATTAGTAGAATCCCCAGATATTTCTGCACAGAAGGGGAGGCAAGACCTCTGGGCAGAGGAATTAAATGAGGAATATGAGGATTTGATAGACGCTTGTGCAGGAAATCCTGATCAGGCACAGGCGCTGACTACAGAACAATCCATGGCAATCCTCTCTGAAAATGAAGCCAGTTTTATCCCAGACTCATGACCTGGGGAATTGACTCAGGCATCTATTGATGATCTCCAGGTTGTTCAAGGTCAGGAGGTTGCTAGGGAAAAAGAGCAACCTATTACCCAGTCACAAAGAATATTACCAAGGATAAATTATAACGTTTTCAGTAGGACTGGAAAACGGACTCTTATACGAGATGGCTCTAGACAGATTTCAAAGGGAGCTACCTCGGATAGGAGGGAAATAAATAGGGAAACAGAAAAAAGAAGTCTGAATAAAGAGAAAGAAAAAAGAGGAAACAACACAAATGAGGAGGCCATTAGCACCAAAGAGCATGAAAATGTAAGGGAGATGGAAGGAGTTAGGTTAGAAGAAACTAACCCAGAACCTGATATGGAATTAGAGACTCTTCCAGAAAATATTCCAGAGAAACCAAATGAACCCAGTGCAGAACCTGATTCCCCACCACAAACTGAAAAGGCAATCTTAGAGCAAATGTTCAAATTATTGTCATTATTTGAAAAACAAAAGGAAAGGGAATAACATCCCATTTTCTTTACAGGTTCCATAAAGCAGTTGCATTACTATTCATCATGGGAATTCTCCTCAAGTTATTCACCATAATTAAGGGAGAACCAAGGTCCTTCTCTCTAAGAAAGGGCCTAGTAACAACTGGTTAGGGCCATAAACCACTCTAAAGGAAAAAAGCAAAACACTTGAAAACTAACCCTGAGCTGTTGCCCCCAATTCCTAAAAAGAGTTGAAAAACAAAACTCTTGACTAACCCTGAGCTAATGCTCCAATTATATGAAAGAAATTAAAATTTAGAAACTTAAGATTAACCCTGAACAATTAACCCTTTTTAAACTGACAAATGAGAAATTTTAATAAAATATTATTCGAAGACCAAAATCATACCATTTTAGAGAACCAATAGAAACCCATCACCTGAGCAATCACTCCCCTTTATGCCAGGTTATAAAAGTACCCCAAAAGGATTGAAAGGAAGCATTGCTAAGAGTACAGCTCACACTTGAGTTAGTATTCTGAGAAATTCTACTCAAAGTTGAATGAAGTCAAATGCACTATTAGAATAAAAAGGGTACAACTGAAAATTATATGCAACTGTGCTGAAATTGGATTAGATACATAAATAACTGTGTTAAATTTGAAATTGTATAAAACAACTGTGCTGAATTTGGATTATATATATAAATAACTGTGTTAAATTGGAAACTTAAATAACTGTGCTGAATTGGAAACTTAAATAACTGTGCTGAATTGGAAACTTAAATAATTGTGCTGAACTGGAAAATAAAAATTATTTCTCTGTGGAATTTTGGTGCATCTAGCAATTGATATTCAAAAATTAATAAGCATAAACAGATGCCAGAAAATAACACCAAAATAATGTAAGTGAAACTTTATTAACATATTCTATGTAAGGTCCTGTTTAGAAAAATATCTCAAAGGAAAAGGCGAAGGCAGGAAATAATTAGATTAAAGGGACCCCAGAAAAGTACTAACAAGCCCACATTGGCGACGAATCTGTGGACGGACCCAAGCAACCTTGCTCTAGATTACAGCAGTTTGTGGGCAACCAGGCCCTAGACGACAGCTTACAGAGATAGTATTGGCAGAGTTGCAAGACAAGAATACCCAGGAAGAAGAAAATCAAGAAGACTTCCAACAAATCCCAAATTGTCCTGCCACCTCAATTCTAGGTTGTTTTCATCATTACTATTAAAACCACACATTAGGAAGGTTGAGTGATGTGTTTTTGTACAATGTATGTAATGTACAGCTTATGTTATACATTCTGCACTTATGCAACATTCTAATTCTAATTCACGACACTGCAAGCAGCCTTATTTGGCCAATATGGCAGTGAAGAGACCAAATCTCATTCTTACATACATTACTAAAAAGCTCCCAAAACCCTAGGCTGAAATTCCTGTGATCCCTCTACAACACTAGTAATGGTAGGGTGGCTTTTTATGAGGCCCTTGGTAAGAAAGACCAGTAATATGGGTCTGTCTGTGCCCTAATCTCCTTCAATTTATATGAATGATCCTTTCTCCCTTTCTACTTAGGAGGGGACGCACATCCCACTAGAGGTCCTTCACACCCCAGCAGCAGCAGTCTGATAAAAAGACTTATGCTGTGAGATGTTCGCCACTGGCTTAGTATTTCCCAACCTAATTCCCTGATGATTTCAGACACACTATCCCTGTGAGAAAACCTGTGGAATACAATTCTTGCTGCCCTCCTCTGTATCCTTTCAATCTCCCAAGATAATTCCTGCCTGAAAGGAAACCAAATTGGACTACCATACTCCAAAATTGGTCGCACCATTGAAATAAATGCTGTTTCCCTCACCTCCGTTGTGCTGTCCCGAAGGACCCTACTAATCAGACGGAGGAATTGACCAGCCCTCCCAACCAATTTACTAATATGATCCTTCCAGGTACCTTGGTTATTTAAAATTATTCCAAGATGCTTATGGGTCCCAACTCTCTCAACCCTAACTCCACCTATATAGTAATCAAAATCAAGTAGCTCCCTAGATCTGCATATTGTAAGAATCCTACACTTTTTCACATTCAATGACAATTCCAATTTTACACACCAATTGTAAATCTTATCGAGATCCTGTTGGATGATAACCCCTCATCTAATACCCGAGCAGTACATGTGTCATCTGCAAATATTTTAAGGAAGGAAATAGTGTCATCTGCAAAGGACCCAAAACACTTCCCTGAGGGACACCTGATGTGGCTGGCTTCCAATCAGATGCACTACCCCTGTACATTACCCTCTGTTGTCTATCAAGCAGATAGGACCTTACCCACTGAGTAACCTTACTATGTATCCCTAGACTTGACATTTTTGAAATCAGCTATCATGGGGCACCATGACAAAGCTTGTTCAAAGTCTAAGAATACAACATCAACTTGCTTTCTGTTGTCTAAAGCCCTTTGAATATAATCCATCAAGCAAGCCATTTGGGTGTCACATGACCTCCCTTTCCTAAATCCGTGCTGATTCTTGCTAAGGATGCCATTTTTTCCAGATATCTCATAATAGAGGAGAATAGGATGTGTTCAAAAACCTTGGACACAGCACTCATTAATGAAACTGGTCTATAGCACTTAGGGTCTGCTAATCAGGACAGTCTGCTGCATCCTAATCAGGACATGTGCACATGAGGTTCAGAAGTTTTCATATCATAAAAAACTTGGCTGCCCACCAGGGCCTTGCAAACGTTATAGACATGAAAACAAATGCTATATCTGTGACCCTCTACCATTAAAAAGCCACAGGCACTGCCAGGACTAGCCCACACAGACACTATAGCTGTGAAAAGGTTGTAGCCATGAACGTTATAAATGTGTTTTACTGTATTATTATTGTAATGACAGAATTACAATTTGCATGTGGTGACGTTGGGCCAGGCAGAAGGAAAGCAGAATTGATCTGTGCCTAGAGAAGTGAGGTTCATACAATCGGGATATTTGTGGCTACACGAGATCATTCACAGAATTGATATTATCTTGTTCACGGGGAGAACGCTAGGGGACCGAAAGTACAGATCATTGTAAAGGTACTTATTTCATATCGCTAAGCCCCACAACATACTTTCCTTCATCAGAAGTATGATTAATCATCTGCATAACACTACACAATCGTTTTGACCCTTAAAAGACAATATTACCATAGTTGGACGCACTGAGGGAAGGGGGATTTCAATGCAGACATGGGAGGACGGTGTCTGCAAGGATATTGTAGTGTGTGGGGTTAGCAGGGACATGGTGTTAGATAGGGAAGAATGGAGGGCTAGAACCCATAAACCTAACCCTGCCATAGGGGGGAAGAGGGTATGATGATGATGATGACTAAGCACAACATAGATCTTAATACAAAGGTTCTTTCCTGACGGAGGTCAGGAGTTCTCTGAAGTTCCTTGGCAGCTTTTCATGGTAAATTTCCATCCAGGAGCAATTTTTCCAAATTTTTTTATATTGAAATGGCACGTGGTTTTAATGTTGTGTCAGGTTTTTTAAATGTCAGTGGTCAATAACAACTTAATACATCATGATGACGAATCAGATCGATTTGATATGATGCAATAAGTTATGATAACGACCACATCGCCATCACAGTCCGATATTTGAATTACACTTAAGGAATTGGGTCTCCCATTGAAGTGTCACCCCACTGGGTTGCACGTGATAATGGTGAAACCTTAAGGCCTGGTTCACACGGCAACCTATTCGATACGATATTTCTCGTCCAAGATTTTATCGAATACGAGACAGAGTTTCACATGGCGACTATTCAATTCGAGTTTTCAGGCATAGAGGGACACTGCAGGGAAGCACAGATAGTAAGAGAACTAACAGTCGTCATCAAGAATGCACGCATTCAAGGGGTCCACTTATTACAGGCCTGGCAGCAGCTTATTGTATTGGACACACCAGCTCTCATCTGATCACTGAAGTTAAGCAATGCATGCCCAGCTAGTACTAACATAAGTGGCCGTTTGGGAAAACTGGGTACTGCTAGTACCCAACAATTGTCACATTAGGGTAGTGTCTGTGCCGTCTCTGCATTAGAACTACGCAGTAAACGGGGCTCTAATGACCTTTGTAGTTGAATGGCCCTAAAACAGCAACAAACAAACAATTACAGGGCAGTGGTTGGGCCAACTATGCTGAATGGATCAGTGTTGGGCAGTGAGAAAGAATGCAGAATGCAGGTAGCTGAGATGCGACTGCTGCAGTACATGACTGGGGTGTAGAGAGTAGATAGGATTAGGAATGAGTATAATAGAGGCAGCGTGGGGGTGGTGGACATCACTGAAAAAGTGAGAGAATAGATTGCAGTGCTATGGGCACGTAATGCGAGGAGATGAGGAGCTCGTTAGGTCCATTTGAGGAATGCAGGTGGTTGGAAGCACACGGGGCAGGGGGAGACCAAAGCTGACGTGCGAGCAGGTTGTCCATAAGGATATAGCAGTGTGAGGGGTGGACGGGGAACTCATGGAAGATAGATGAGAGTGGGGGGCTAGAACCCACAGACTCAACCCTGCCACAGGCGGAATAAGGGGTTGATGATGAGGCAGGTGCACAAGCATCCCACATTTCAAAATCTGGAAAAATTTTTGCTAAAGTTTCTTTTCTGACTTAGTACGGGGAAAAATTTGGTCGTGTGAACAGCACAATAGCAAAATAAGTGCCACTGCTTCTCGTTTTCGAGAATATGTATTCGAGAATCTCGCATCTCAGTGACAAGTTCGGTCAGTATACGGGAAATTTTTTTCTCGTATTCGAGATTTCCCCGAATGGCCTCCATCTGAACAATCCCATATGGTTTTAATTGTCACTTGTTCGTTCGGGAAAAACTCGTATACGGGAAAAACATTGCCATGTGAACGAGGCCTAAGGGTTATACAGTAGGGAAGCAGTAGTTTTACATTGACGTTCATGTGTCTGTGATGCCCCGTTTTTTTTTTCTTTTTTGGGTTATTCAGACGAATATTGTATTTATTCTAATTAACAGTGTCTTCCAATAATCGGCACACCTTCAAGGTAAAAAAACAATAAACACTTCCCACTAATAAACGGCACACTGTATATTAAAAGTACTGAATTCATCATCATCATACCTTTATTCCGCCTGTGGGTCCACTGAACATGCTCAGACTGGGGGCACCCCAGGCAGGCGTCTGGAACCCACAGGAACATTGGCTGAAAAATAAACAGCACAACAAAAAAGCCTTTGAAAAAACAAACGGCGCGCCATTTATTAGAATAAATATGGTATGTATGCTTTATCAGACATAAAAATTCGTGTCATGCCAAAAACCAACAGCTGATGAAACGACCACATCGGACAATGAAGTTACTATAGTGCTCGCCAAGAAAGATGACACATGGGAGGTAGAAGGTAGGAAAGTTCACTACAAAAATTAGGGGGTTTGAGAAAGGTCAAATGGCAGGCTTCATTCAGTAATGGCCAGTACAACTTCAAAGTTTTCCCTATTTTTTGAAGAGGACTCATCCTTTGCCTCCCACTAATGTGTCAACTTTCGTGGCGAGCACTATAGTGTGCGTGTTCTATAAGGACAAATATTTTTGGACGTACAGTGGAACCTCCAATGTTGACCACCTCTATAACATGGCCACCATTCTCATGTTGACCACACTTTTATGGTTTGTTGGTCCACCATTGGTAAGCATAGGAGAGTGAATTCTATATGTCGACCAACTCCTTAAATTGTACCTTGACCACCATATCTGAGACACAGTCTGTTAATTGCACAGTATTTTGACCTCCACAAGTTGACCAGCAGAATGTCATGAACATTACAGGAGCGCTTGCCTTTAGTGCGCCTTTTGATTTTCCCATTTTGGGATCTCCAAGTCTTAAGTATGCACTGGCTGACGATTTAGAACACTAACAGACGACGACTTTCACCATTCACGACTGGAAATAGTGGTGACGTGCTTTCTAGGGGCGGACGGGAACCTGGTGGGAAATAGACGGGTGTGGAGGGCTAGAACCCGCAGACCCGACCCTGCCACAGGCGTGATAAGGGTATGATGATGATGATGTGCTTTCTAGGGGCGAACTGGTGTTGAAGGTGCAAAAGGTAAAGTTCTTAGCACCAACGTCCAAAAGCAATGGGGAGATAGACTTGGATGTGACCCATAGAACCAAAGGGGGATGGTTGAAGTGGAGACAGGCAAGTGGAGTCATGTGTGACAGGAGGGTCCCAACCAAGTTGAACTGGTAGGTTAGGTCCGCTATGCTATATGGATTAGTGTGTGAGGAAGAAACACGTAAATGTAATGGAAGTAGCCAAGATGCGAATGCTGGGGCATATGAGTGGGGTGTCGAGAACTAATAGCTAGGAATGAGTATATTATTCGTAGCCTAGGGGTGTGGGACATCGCAGAAAAAATTCGAGAGAGTACGTTGGTGGTATGGAAAGTGTGTGGGGTGGACCCGGACCTGGTGGAAGATAGATGGAAGTGGGTGGAGGGCTATAACTCACAGACCCGACCCCGCCACAGGCGGAATATGGGTATTATGATAATGACTCTACATGTTGAACAATTTCTTACCGCCATTGAGTGGTCAACTTATAGAGATTCTACTGTATCTTGATGCTTACCCGTAGAGTGCCTGAAAGATAAGAACACGATAACATCTTGAGTACGTGTGTGAGATTACAACGTCACCAGCACATTAACAACATTGCAATACAGCAGCAATACCCGATAGAATCAAGATCTTAAAATGCTGATGATAAAAACATTAAAAAAGGATACGAATTGAATTTTAACAATGTCAAGTGATTCTGCCACCTCATCTTCAAAAAATGCATGCTAATTCTAAGAAAAGTTTCCAAACCCTATGGTGTGACAACCTAAAATTTACTTTTCCACCATTCAATACAGATATCCGATGTAATATATTCCTTCTACTGGGAATTCACTTTGAAAGGTGGACTGTAAAATGCGTAAACTTCGCTTGAATTTCAGCTGATCAGTGAGAATTTGGATCAAATTACTGTATCCGCATACATATTCTGCATACACAATCCTGAAAATAAAAAAGAAGATTTGGAGAAGGGTAATAAACCAACGATTTCCATATGTACACTTTCAAAACGTTTATTTTGTGGTCCTCGTCACGGATGATTTACAAAACTTCTATAATTTGCTTAGAAAATATTTTGCACAAACTATTATACAGATGTTAAGCGTTGTCAGACTGTACACTTTT
The DNA here is from genome assembly GCA_013389805.1 of Trigoniulus corallinus. Classification (NCBI taxonomy): domain Eukaryota; kingdom Metazoa; phylum Arthropoda; class Diplopoda; order Spirobolida; family Trigoniulidae; genus Trigoniulus; species Trigoniulus corallinus. The sequence continues at coordinate 31,527,354 of JAAFCE010009126.1, forward strand.
TATGAAACGATAAATTTTTATTAAACTAATGGACTTAGTCTCAATAGCAATAACATAACTAAGGAGAAGTTCAACAACGGATTAAATCTTATTTCTCATTTCTGCTTTTTCTTTTCATCTGATGTATTATACACATGAAAACTATTATTAACATTTTGCCAGCTGGCCTAATTTTCACAAGGTTACATGCAACCGTCAACTATCTCCCTACAACAACTTTTCAGCCTTATTTGCAAGATACAAACGGATGACAAATGAAAAATGAAACTCCATTGATCCACTTCATCGTACAACGGTAGAAACTTGAATGATTGCATATCTAACAATTTGTGTCAAAATGATTAGAAAAGTATCACGACTGCATCCAAAATATTGCGCTTCGAAGCATTTTAAAAGGCCAGAAAATTACTTTGTTAGCAGATGGATTTGAACTGATCACAAAACTACGGATAACAGACGACACATTTCATACTCTGCATAATCACGAGTAGATTTTATACAAAGGAAATTAAAACTGTCGCTCTTCAACATAGCCTTTCATTCGATTAGGAAGCGGCAATTCATGGATAAGATCAATACGAGTATATTGTCGGATAACAAAACGACAAAGATATTGCAGTGATCGCACTTGAGTAAATCTTGATACAGGTTTTGTCAAGCGCACAGGATAAGATGGTGCACCAGGAGTCCGCGCTCTTGAATAACAAAATACCCCCGACTGTGAGTAATCCATTGAATGCTGAATAAGATCAATAATGGAGTTGTGTCCATCATTTTCAGGATTTGAATAGAAGCTGAAAGTACCGTTACTGTGCTCAATTCTCGTATGAAGTGTTTTTCCAAACGATCTGAAACTGAGACTCAATAGATACCGATCATCAGAACTATCACGAACGAGAAAGGCACCATCAGGTTGTTCAACTAACTTATCTTCAGCTTCGTTGCGTGTGATTGGGCCCCAATACCAACCATATTTTGGCAACTTTACCAACTCGACAGTCAGACTTCGAGCCCGTGGAGTAGCATATAAATCTGAAATATCCTCAGAATTTACAGTCAAGTGTCGACCGGTTCTGGATACCATTTTCCTTTCAACCGCCACTTGTGATTCATCAGATGGAGAGGCGTAATTGTGAAGAGATTCTTCGGTAATTAACTGCAGACTAGGAAGATCTATAATCCCGGTGTGAGCAGCACCAGTCCTGATTGTCTGGCCTTTATCAGACACTCCATTGAACACTGGTTGATCAGTGGTCGAAGCCACGCTGGGCACATTCACACAGACGGACTTCGGAAGAAGACTGGTAGAAGCAGTTGGATTAGAACTCATTTCACTAGCAAGTGTTATTGAAGGCTGTTGCAGTTCATCAGTTTGGTTGATACCTGACCGATGAAGTACATGAATTAAAGATGGCATTGGACATATTGCTCTTAAACGAGTTTTAGTCTGTTTAGTACTATTTTTCATGGCAGTAATACCGTTAAATGCAGTATCCGCTTCATCAGCATGCTCATGGTCGCAATCACGCATGGAACTTTTAACTCGGCTCAATGTCAGCTTTCTTCTAATCTTTTTTAAGATTCCATGGCTTGTTCGTCGTGCAATTCGCTGTCGGAATCCACCCCTGACACTTTCTGGTCGTTTAGACGGATTTTCCATCGTTGTTAAACTCATATTAACCCCACTATTTGTATCTTCACTTTCTTGAACACTATTAATATTACTCGGCTCTTTTAGGCTTATTCGTTTAGTTCGTTTTGTAACAAATGCCTTTACTTTTAACTTTTCGAGATTCATCTTACTTATCATTTTGAACTCATAATCTTAAGAGATAATTTCACTGTACATACAAATTAAGTCCATAATACACCTTGCATGCCACTTTTTATATGAATATTTACGGCGCATGCTCTTTACTCCTAAGTCCTACCTTACTTTGCCCTTTTCATGACGAGGTCAAAGAAAAACAAACAAAAAAATTTACACTAAGAGACCAAGTAAACAGCATTCAGTTAACGAGAATTGGGTATACTTTAAATTCGTTCAGTTTACCGAATACTTAAAGAACAATAACTGCGTATAGGTTAAATCTACGTCAAATGAATCAGATCACTTCCGATGAATGTCAGTAACGATATTACGGAATCCTACAACTGTCTACATCTTTAGAAGTGCATATACAGTTCATAAATCATTTCCTTGTAGGTGGAGATTCATATGTTATTAAAATTATTGCAGAAATTATTATATAAACCAGGGCTTCGAACCGGGACGAAAGCGAAAACCTAAAGCCGGTAAAACCGTTATTTTTACCGGAACCGAAAACAAAATCGCTCTTTTCGGTTCGACACAAAATCGTTCGTCAACTACTGTATCTTATTTACTGTCTTCTGTTATTCCTCCTTTGTTAAATTCTTTAACCCTAGATTACTATGCATTAGTCTCACAAACTACGCGCTTTCTATATTTCTAAATTTAGAGGTGAAAGAATTAACTTTTTTTAACAAAACTTTCAGTACCTTCCTAAAATAGCCACTGAACCACCCCCCCCCTTGTTTCTGACCATTGCCCTTTTTGCAACCCTTGCATCACTCCAGTGGTGGATCCAGGATTTTCGCCAGGGGGGGAGGGGGGGAGCTAAAGCTTGCACATATTACGTGAATACGTTTATATGTGCATGGGGGATGCAACCCCAAACCCCCATCCTGGATTTGCGCATGCATCACACGGTGAATAGTCATCCAGACTACAGTCAGTGCAGAAAGTATCCGGACACCTGAATAAATATTGCATTTACATCTGTAATTTGGTCATGTAATGAATAAATATAATGAAAAACATTCAATACATTAATTGGGCCTTGCAGAATTGTAAAATCCTAGTGGTGTTGAAGAAATATTTTATTTTCCAATGAAAATTTAGTTTGGCTTCATCCCCCTCACCACGTTCATGTACAAAAAAAGTATTCGCACACATCATTGAAATCCATTGGTTTGTGACCTTAATTTGAATTTGGCAATAAAAAATATCAACATAATTACCCCAAAGTGCAAAGGAAATGTAAATTCCCTTTCATATGGTGTGTGTGGGAGTCAGTTTCATGCATATACAGTGAAAATGGGGAGGAAAAGCAAGAAAACAAGTGAAAGTGACTGACAGGTTGTTATTAGGTTAAGAAATCAAGGCAAATCTATTCATGAAGCCAGTAAATACACTCAATTATCTAAGTCAACAGTGTTTGATATGAAAAAATATAAAACTTATAGAATGCATAAAAGTCATCCTAGAAGTGGATGTGCATCCAAGCTGAGTATTGCAGATAAAAGGCAAATTTTAAGAAAAATCAAAGAAAACCCAAAATGCAATGCTCCACAAATAGCTTGTGAACTAGAGATGGATTTAGGAATAACTGTGTGTCCAAGCATTAGGAGGAAATATTATGTGAGTCCAGACATGTAGGAGGAAATATTATGTGAGTCCAGCCAACTGAAAGAAACGTTTGGAGTTTGATCAAATGTACAAAAACACAGACCAAAAGTTTTGGAATTGATTTATTTTCACTGATGAAAGCATGTTTATGATTTTTCACTGCAATGGGAGGCAAAAAGTGTGGTGACAAAAGAATTGTGAACTTCAAGTGAAAAACCTTACAGCTGCTGTGAAACATGGTGTTGGCTCAGTGATGGTATGAGGCTGTATGAGTGCTTCAGGGGTGGGCAACTTGCATGTTATTAAGGATGGGCCTGAAGAATGGGCCTGAAAGACAATTTCATCTTTATGCAAGACAACAACACAAAGCATACAGCATGGAATTCAAAAATGTGGATACCATACAACACTGAAGCACACATCCCCACATCACCAAAATCCCCTGATTTAAATCCCATTGAACATCTGTGGATCTTCCTGGAAAAACAAATCAAAACATCCAAACTTGTCAATTCAAACTTGTGACAAACAAACTTGTCAATTCAAAGAACAAACGATTGCTAAGTGTAATATAATGTAAAGGATACCCAACAAAGTACTGATGATGCAGCTAAGTGTTTAAAACAACATAAAGAGAAGCATGTCCAAATACTTTTTGTGCATGAATGTGGTGAGGGGGTAAAGTCAAACTACATTTTCATTGGAAAATAAAATATTTCTTCAATGCCACTAGGATTTCAAAATTCTGTGGGGCCCAATTAATGTATTGAATGCTTTTTCGTCTGCTTTATTCGTCTGCTTTGCATAACATGCAGTGTTCAAAAATGACAAGCGCTCTTTTAGAGAGCTCCAATCATCATTATCACCACTATACCCTTATCCCACCTGTGGCAGGCTCAGGTATGCAGGTTCTAGTCCTACACACCTCCCACAAGATTCCCCATTCACCCCATGATTACCATAACCTCTCCCTCTGGAGGAATGAGAGATTGCAGAAATACTCTCCCCATTGCTTTACCTCAGGAGGAAACAGGACTCTACCTTTTCTATCTTTCACTGTTATGGCTCAGGGTAAATCTTTAATCACCCTATCTCTGGTCTTGGCCAGTCTACATTCTTCCTTAATCCCATCATTGTCTTTATCATAGAGGACCTCATACTTGTGGTGTATGGCCAAAGCAATGATCCACCTAGCTGTGGCCTTGGTCTTCCTGTAGCATATTTTAGAATCAGGTTCCCCTATCTCCATCCACCTATGAAATGCAGCCTTCCATTGTTTGGTGGCTGCCTCTGTTGCATTATCTCTCCTGCCCTGGAGTGTATCTTCTACTCTAGCCTCAACTAAAATGGCTTCCCCACATTTTGTAATGTTTCTGGTGAACATGTCCCACATTGCATCAGTTGCCTCTTAAAATCCCAGTCTACTTGTCTATCCACCTTCTGCATGAATTCCTGTTTCCAATGCCTAATAACCTGTACTTCTCAAGAATTGTCTCCCTTTAATTTTCCACATAATGCATGATCCAACTTTCTTTATGTATTAATCATACAATTAATTATGCTACAATTTGTAAATAGTAAATTTATACTAAGTTGTAACTTAATATCTCAATTGTCTCAGTGTACAGATCATATAATTGAGTTATAAGGAGGAGGTAAAAGTGTAGTTTAACCCAAGGAATTATTTCGTCATTCGTAGCAGATGAATTGTGGCGCTTCAGTCGGTATAACGTCGTCAAAATACTCGTTCCAGGGCCTGCTGCACATGCTATTGTTTTTAAATCGTTAGGAAATAATAAAAGTGATTCGCGAAATATTAGGCGTGTTGAAATCAAGGTAAAGAACTTCATGAATTTATTTAATGAATATCTTTCTCGTTATTTTAACTGGAAGCTTTCGATTTATGCAATCGAAAGCTTCCAGTTAAAATAACGAGAAATAAATTAATGAATCGAAATCATTAAATAAATCGAAAGCTTCCAGTTAAAATAACGAGAAAGATATTCATTAAATAAATTCATGAAGTACTTTACCTTGAAGTTCTTGCTCCTGGAACGAGTATGTGCGTATATACGTGTGAACGTATATACCGACCGAAGCGCCACATTTCATCTGCTACGAATGATGAAATAATTCCTTGGGTTAAACTACACTTTTACCTAAGGAGGAAAACTTATTCTTATAGTCTAATCACCTTTCAGAGGCTAATTACATTGTACAACAAAAAAAATTTTTTTGAAGATATCTGATTATCCAAAGACTATTTATGGTCAATTTTGACCTTCTGATTTCAAAAATGAAAACCGTTTTTGTCTAGCCCCTACCGTTCTTGAGATATATCAATTTTTAAATTTTTGGGTTTTGTTTATATTCTCTATTTGTCACTATTTTTATTCTTATTCGAATTCACTACAAGCAGCCTCTATTGCCAATTTCGCTGTGGAGAGACTAACTGTCATTGCTACATAAGATTTGGTAAAACTCTTAAAACCCTAAACTATAGTTGTTGTGTCCCCCTGCAATACTTTCTACAATACCTTCCCCTTCAGTAAGCCCTCCACTTTATCCTCCACAAGGGTATTCCATTGATGAATGGTCTTGGGCAAAAAAGACCAGAAGTATAATTCTCTCTGTGCCCTTATTTCCTTCAACTAATATGAATTATTCTTTCTCCCCTTATGCCCAGCCAGGGATCCAACCTAAGGTCCATTGCACCCCAACAGCAGCAGTCTCATGAAAAGAGAAATGCTGTGAGATACGCCTTTGGCCATTCACTGTTGTGTAAGTTTAGCTTCTGGGACATCTTAGTGAAGTGTCCAGCAGTAGTCTGCCAGCATTTCTACACTCCATAGACCCTGGTAACATGACTCGATCACTGCAATGTCTTGGTGAAACCGTTCACCATGCTCATCACTGACTGCACCCATGTGTGAGTCAAGAAGATGAATTTTGAGACATGTTGCATCAATGCAATGCTCCACAATATGCAGGGAGCGGCAAATTGTGTTGGACACACCAGTTCTTGTCTGATCACTGAAGTTAAGCAGCACAAACCCAGCTAGTACTGACATGGGTGACCGCTTGGGAAAACTGGGTACTGCTAAAATCCAAAATCGTTGCATTAGTGCAGTGTAGTGTCTGTGCAGTCTCTGCATAAGAACTATGCTGTGGATGGGGCTCTAATGACCTTTGTAGTTGAAGGGCCCTAAAACACCAACAAACAACAACAAATCCACAATATGCACATAATCTGCTGATTACTTAATGCCAAGGAAGTTGCCTACCACTGACTTAAACCCTACCCATGCATCTTTCTCACTATCACTGTGCATGTACTGTGTCAGCCATGACAGTTTTTATCTGAAGACCAATGAACATACCTTCTTTAATTTTAGCTTCACTGACCTGTGGAAACTTACTATGCAAAAAAAAGGATCACTGTTGCTATCAAGTTTCTTAACAAAATGTTTCATTAATCCCAATTTTATGTGAAGAGGTAGCATAAGGATTTTGTTGCATTGCACCAGCAGTTCAGCATGCCAATACTTCTTCACATAGTAATGTTTTCAGCCTCAACTAGCCTACTCAAATATCTCAAATCTGGTGATGTCATACAACCACTTGATGCCATATCATACAAGTGACTGAACTACAAAGGATAACAGGGGTACCAGCAAGCAGGGGCATCACTAGGATGTCACAGTGCAGCCTGCTTCCCCCCTAATGACCTCTGTGCCAGTGAGTTAACCTGTTTGAATGTTTACTGACACATATTTTCCTTTTTTTAAATGGAATCAACCTAAACATTTATACCAGACAGGGAATGAATGCACACAAAGCCTAACAATTAAATTTCTAAATTTTAATATATCTTTGCATCCTTAGGCGATGGACCAAATCTGTTTGTAGATTTGAATTCAGCATGAATATCTGCTATAGAAGCACTGAAAGATATGTCAGATATCTACAGCTTGTTTTACAGTGTTATATATTTGATTTAATAAGAGTACATTCATATATTCTTAGACTAATTGTCTTTTGAGATAATACTGGCTTGTTGTTGCTGGATTAGTTTTGTGGGTTGGGGAGTAAGCCAGGCAGCCATAACAGGACGAACTATTAGGATGTTGCCTGTGGGGGACGAGGAGGTAGGTGAAAGGATGAAGGAGAGGTTTTATTTGCAGCACCCAACGTTCTTTACCAACCACCCATGTTGGTATTTACGTGGGCTTGCGCTGCTTAACTTCGGTGATCTCACAGGAACTGGTGTGCTCAACGCAACTGATTTAGCTAATCCTTAAAAGAGTACATTCATGTCAAAATATATTCCTATAAATCAATTGCTTTTAAGAAGCTAAATAGATATATCTAATATAAATGAGTACATTTGTTATGCTGCTAAAGTACCCTAAGAGGAAAAATAACAGGAAACAAGAAAACCTGAAACTGAAAACTATAAGAGCTTTATTTCTTTCATAAAAACACAAAATACAACACTCAAAATAATAAAACAACTAACCCCCCCCCCGTGCACCCCTGGTAATTAGCAAATAGCAATTCCAAAAAAGGAAGAATAGATGAAACAAGAAATAATAAAATGAAAATTCAACACTGAAAAAAGTCCAATGACCTAACTTACCCTTTTTTTGTGTACTGCTAATGGAAGCTGGTAACATGACACCTATGTGAATAAAAGTATAACAAGTTTACTAACATAAAGTGGGATTCACTTTCATGAATTTTGAAGTTGCTTGAATTATAAAGAATGTTGTTTTTGCTTTTATTATTCATTTTGTAGTGGTTTAGGAAGAGGTTTCACACCTTTTCTTTTGTTGGCTCAATGTTTGTCAGAATCAATATAGTTACTTGTTAATATGCTTTTCCTCTTAGAATATGCTAGCATTTATATGTGTCATTAATCATATGTGTGTGAGTTACTTTTATTCCTGGTTGCATCTGTGAGACTCCCATTTTCAGTTAAAATTATCAAAACCCCAGGTAAGGAAGCACATATATAAAAAAGGGCAACTACACACTTAAGGGAACACTGTAACTGCTATAACATGTACATCTGTGCATGAACCTGGAACAAAACAACAATTGTAACACATTCATATATTCTTATAGAATAATTGCCTTTGAAAGACTAAATATATATCTAATCTTTAACCCTTATGTCAACAACCAACTTTCACTACGTTATTCAACGTGGGTACCTAGGTACCCACCACCTACTGAATTTATTGAATAACTGATGTTTTCTTCTTCAAGTTGGATACATTTTGTTGTTTATGATAATTGGAAGCCTGATGTGTTATTCTGAGGCATACATAAGTTCTAAAAGTCAATATTACTAATCCATCCTGTGCATTGCAATTTGCAACACAAGTATTCATAAGGTGTTTTGTGTCTAACAGAAATACCTCTGGTTTCTTGAAAGGGAGATGCAATTTATATTTTATATGGACCCTCAATGTCAATTGTCTATAGAGATTATTTAGCTTTAAATTGGGAAGGATAGGATAATAATGTTGAGCAGGTGAGCTGGTAATAAAACTGCATGATGTTAGTAGATTACATCAAGGGTTGGTGAGTTGGTCAAGCAGTCATAATGGGCTGCACCTTGTGGGTGAGAGGGAGGTAGGAGTGGGGGGGGGTTGTAGGAGGGGGTAAATTAGCAGTACCCAATGTTCAGCCAATCATCCATGTCAGTACTAACTTGGGGTGCATTGCTTAACTTCAGTGATCTGATGAGGACTGGCATGTCCAATGCAACTCAACCACTCCAACAGCATTGGGAAGATAGATTGGAATGTTTTCCATAGAATCAATGGGAGGTGTTTGAATTGGAGACAGGCAAGCATAGTCCTTTGTGGTAGAGGGCGTCTCTATAATACAGTAAAACCCCGCTATAACAAATTTGTAGGGGATTGCAATCACATTCGTTATAGCAGGAATTCGTTACAACCAGGAAAGCTGTTTTTACCCCCAGATAGCTAACCAGTAGTCTGTGATACTACCCCAAATATCAAGAAATTGTGGTTTTGGTAGTTCTGCAAAACATTTCTGCAAGTTTTTCTTACTATTTTAATGCCGTTGATTTAGTTTTCTTACAGTTGGTATTCTCCCAGACTACTGGTTAGCTGTAATGACTGCCCTTAAGTATTGAAGGGCAGTCAATTCTTGAGGAGCACAGGTTATTAAGTGTTGGAAACAGGAATTCATGTAGGAAGTAGATAGGCAAGTAGACTGGGATTTGGAAGAGACAGCTGATGCAGTGTGGGTCAGGTTTGCCAGAAAAATTAGAAAATTTAGGGAAGCCATTTTAGGTGAGGCTAGAGTTGTAGGTACGCTCCAGGGCAGGCAGACATAGTGGCTGCATTCCATAGGTGGATGGAGATAGAAGAGTATGATTCTAAAATACGCTACAGGCAGACCAAGGCCACAGCTAGGAGGCTCATTTCTTTGGTCATACACCAGTAGTATGAGGTCCTCCATGATAGAGACAAAGGGGGAATGAAGGAAGAATGTAGCCTGGCCAAGACCAGGGATAGGGCGATTAAAGATTTACCCTGAGACATAACAGTGAAGGATAGAAAAGGTAGAGTCTTGTTTCATACTTCTGAGGTAAAGGAGTGGGGAGAGTATTTCTCCAGTCTATCTAATTCATGCAAAGGGCAATTCTTGCATATGGTAATGGTCGGGTGAATGAGGGATCACGGGGGAGATAGGCAGGGGTGTATGGCTAGAACCTGCATACCCGACCCGGCCACAGGCGGGATAAGAGTATGGTGGCAATGATGATGATGAGAAAATGAACGTTTCTAATATCATCAGCCATTTGTGCATTCTGCCCTAGTAAAATAAAAAATATGACAAGGCATTCCTGTAAGTGGTGTTCAGTTCAATATGTGGTGACCATTGAGTGGAAGTTTGTGTTAAATCCATAAATAAAAATTATTTATAAGGTCCATCATTCGTTATATCCAACGAAATTATCCAAACTTTTATAAGTTTTCATCTTTATTACCAGGAAATTCGTTATATCCAATTCATTATATCCGATATTTTTAATATACAAACTCCTATCCTTTTGCCGGGACCTTGGAAACCATTCGTAACATCCAGGAATTCGTTACATCCGAGATCGTTATAGCGGGGTTTTACTGTATCCAATCAATTTGACAGGGAAGTATTACAGGGCTGTGGTTAGGCCACCTATGCTATATGGATCAGTTATGGGCAGTGAGGAAGGGCCACATAAATGGAATGCAAGTAGCTGATGAGATTGCTGCATTACACAAGTTGGGTGCCAAGAGCTGATAGAAATAGGAGAGTATTCTACAGGTAGCCCGGGGGTGGGGGCATCACAGAGAGAATGATGGAGAGTAGATTGAGGTGGTATGGACACATAATGAGAAATGGGGTGGGGAAGCTCATAGTTCCATTATAGGAATGTAAATGGTTGAAAGCACTCAGGGCAGGGGGAGACCAAAGCAGATGTAGGAGCAGCTTGTCCATAAGGAAATGGTAGTTTATAGGGTGGAAGGGGAGGTGTTGGGAAATAGGCAGATGTGGAGGGTTGGAACGTGCAAACCATACCCTGCCACAGGCAGGATAAGGGTTTGATGATGATTGTCCAATGCTATGTGATGTGAAGGCAATTCCACTAGTGCTCCTTGTTAGGGACAAAGCACCCATAAAGAAACAAATATGAAAGCCTTGCATGGAATGCAACAACATTTTGTGATAATTCTGGTGAAAATGCATTCACTGTAGCAAAATGTAAAGACTGTGCAGTTCTATGATAATTATTGAATCAATTAGTGCCATAAATTATTTCTGGAATCTATCTTTAACGATTTATATTCAAAATAGCCACTGGGTACCCAGGTACCCTGGTTGTTGAAATTGCATATGCAAATTCAAACACAATTTAAATTCAAAACACAATTTAATCGTTTTTACATATAATGAAAGAAAAAAGGTGAAATAGCGATGATCCAGCAGGATATAAATAATTTTAATAATAAAATTATAAATTTTTACTTTAAATTGTCAGGTGGGCACTCAGTTGTTGACATAAGGGTTAAAAGAGTACATTCATGCCAAAACGTGTTCCTATAAATGAATGATTTCCAAGAAGCTAAATAGATATTCTATTCTAATTCTAATTCACTAAACTGCAAGCAGCTTTATTTGGTCAATATGGCAGTGGAGAGACCAACTCTCATTCCTACATATGATACCATAAAACTCCCAAAACCCTAGGCTATTATTGCCATGGTCCCCCTCCAATAATAGAAATAGTGGGCTTTCCTTTGAGGAAGCCCTCCACTTCATCCTCTCCAAGGCTATTCCACTGGAGAATGATGTTATCCTGTAAAAGAATAAAATAAAAGAATAAAAAGCCCTGCAAGCTGGAAAAGTTATATTAGTAATAAAAAAGTGAAAACTAAAACTTAACCATTCAATGTTCTTGAGAAACCAAGCACTAGCAATAAATTGAGAAGGTCCCAACCTGAAATTACTCCAAAAAGTCCAACAACAAAGAGAAGTCAAAGTCCACCCCTCAATGCACTTCCAATAAAAACTTGAAAATGAATATCATTGAGAAAAGATGTCAGGTCTAATAATAGCCAAAAAATGAAACCAAATATAAAAATTTAGATCTTCAACACTTACCCTAGAGTCCCCTGATGAGTCTCCAAAGTCTAGACATTATAAAATTCAAAAATGGCATTAAAAATAGTACAAATGAGCACAGCTGTGAGGTTAATCAACAACTTTTACAGCCCCAAAAAGGAAATTTCAACACACAGTAAAAATGAATAAAACTAACAAAGATAATACAAAACGATCCACAGTTCAAATTACCAGACGTGAACATTCATAAAAAACCCCCCCCCCCCCCAATTTGAAGATAATAAAAATTAAAAGAGAAATTAATCCCTGGGTTGGACCATCCACTAGGAATTCTTATGTCTTTTGGGAAAAAAATTATATACTGTATACAGTGAGTCTAAAGTGAATGACCATGCATGATTGTCACACATTTTTGTTTGTAAATAAAAATGCAGTTCACATAAATAAAAAAAATCGTTTTTTAATTTCAACCATAACATGGTATTAATGCCTGGTGAAAAAATCAAATGAAAATTTATGCAAGGTATTGAAAAAAATGCAAACGTGTATTGATATACCATTTTTTAAGCCACAAAAGTGTACAACCAAAACATGCCATTTGCATCATAAAGAAGTGAAACTTTCTTTCCCTACTACAGTGGTACCCCACTTAACGAACGCCTCGTATAACGAATGTCCCCTATAACGAACGCTTGTTCAATATACAAACTGAACTAGGAACTGTATAGGACAGTGGTGGCGAACCTGCGACCCACCGTGCAATTTTAAGTGGCCCGAGTGTTAATGAGATGATGTTAAAGGTGTAATAAAAGTTGGATGATGTTCTGTATTCCCTCCTTTAATAAACTTTGTTCACTATTAATAATAACTTATTTTTATTCATAAAATCGAATAGTGCTTGCATCTGACCTGTAGACAAATTCTTGGTTTTCTTTTGTGTTATTGTGACCCGTCTTCAAAAATGGTTCGCCACCACTGGTATAGGATGTCCAAGATTGTAGTAACTATAGAGGTATTAATCCAATGAGTTATACCAATGTAATGTAATAGAATGTCGCCTCCAGGATAGAACTAGTGTCCATGGAAATCAGTTTGGGTTCATGCTAGGCAGGTCCACAATGGAACGAATCTTCATTCTGAGGTCGATGATAGAAAAGTATAGAGCAGCCAAGAAGGATCTCCATACCATCATTATCGACTTGGAGAAGGCTTATTACCAGTTTATTCGAATAATTTCGGATATGAACTCGTATGATGGTTCCATTCCTCAGCCAGGGTAAGGACACCTTGGGGAAAATACTGGGGGCTCCCCCATGAAGTTTGGGTTGCACCAAGGTTCAGCACTCAAATCCATGCCTTTTTATTCTGGTTATGGACGAGCTACTGACGGGAGTAGGAGAATGAACCCCTCAATGCATGGCATTTGCTGACAAGCACCGTTCAACTGCACACTGCAGTAATTGACTGCCTTCTCATTGCAGGGTAATTCCTAGTGTTTGTGAAATATGAAGTATGTTTTCGCTCATTAACAATCAGCACTGCACTTTGTTTTTAACTTCTTAACAATTTTCAAAATTTTTCGTGGCAACCCGGAACGAATTACACAATATAACATAGAGATCTACGGGAAATTGTGTCCCCCACAACGAACACCCCTCATAACGAACGTATCGCTGGAACGAATTACGTTCGTTAAGCAGGGTACCACTGTACTTTAGTACTTTGTTGGTCCTCCTTTACATTCTATTACTGCTGATAATCAGCGTGGCATTGACTCCACCAAGTTTTGTGTGAGTTTTGTTGGTATTATTTCCTACTCTTCAATAATCACATCTTTCAGCCTGGAAATGCTGGAAATTTTCTGTTTTCATATTTGTTTCTCTAAATAACTCCACAAATGTTCAATGGGATTTAAATCTAGAGACTGGGGTGGGTGATCAAGTACTTTGGCACATCATACAGTAACCATTCCATCACCAAAATGGACTTACGCTTTGGATCTATCCTGCTGAAAGATCCAACTTGGTCCTAGCCTTAAATGATCCACACTAATCAAAAAATTATCTTGCAGAATATTCAAATAATCTTTTTTCATAGTAGAGTCCACAAACACTAGTTACTGCACCATTCCTGCACCTCCACCATGCTTCAACATTGGCTGAGAGTGGCGAATTGCATTGGACACACCAGTTCTTGTCTGATCACTGAAGTTAAGCAATGCAAGCCCAGTTAATACTGACATGGGTGGTCACTCGGGAAAGCTGGGTAATGCTAATACCCAATAATCATCGCATTAGTGTAGTGTCTGTGCAGTATATGCATTAGAACTATACAGTGGACAGGTCTCTAATGACCTTGTAGTTCACGGGACCTTAAACTCCAACAAAGAACAACAACAACATTGGCTGAACATTGTGTTGTTGATATTCTTGGTTTTGAGATCTCCATATTTTTGGTCTTGTTTCAGGTTGAAAAAGTTGAAATTTAGATTCATCTGTAAAAATAACATTACTCCAAAAAGAAAAGTCAAAATTTTTGTATTTTGTAGCAAAATCAAGTCTTTTCTGTTTATTCACATTGGAGGTGTATGGCTAATTCCTAGGTACTCTGCCATGTAATCCTTCATCATTTAGTGCCCACCTTATTGTGCTGGCACTAACTGGTACTGCACTAAGAAATGAATGATTTTTTTGCAATAGCATGTACAGCACTTGCCAATGGAGTTTTCTGGACTTCATGAACCACTGCACGTTCATCAGCATAAGATGACGGCGACCATTTGGGGGACCAGAACAAGGCAGACTTTCAATTTTTCCAGTCTTATTGTATTTATTCATGAAGGTTTTTACAGTTGATGGGGAAATATTAAGAATTTCAGCAGGTTTAGCAAATGTTTTACCTTCATTTCTAAGTTTTATGAAGACTTTTCTCAAATGATTACTAACTTCTTTTCTCCTCTCCATTTTGCAACAATATCAAATATTATTTTCGAATAGAATGTGGAATAGAATATGAAATAGAATATCAAATAGAATTATTTTTGCCTGGAGGACAAAATTATGTCCTCCAGGTATTTTCACCAGGCATTAACAACATTTAAAAGTTGAAAATACAAAAAAATAATTTTTTATTTATGTGAGCTGCATTTCTATTTGCAACATGTGACAATCATGCATGGTCGTTCACTTTTGACTCTCACTGTATAGAGAAAAGAAGATTGAAAATGCATTTAGAAAACAAATCAAGAGAAAAACGGGTAATTTGTCCTATAAGGGTCCGATTGCGTAGCAGGCGAATCTTCGTACTTCCGATGAAGGAAAGTATTAACCCTCAGATAACAAGACAACTTTGAAGTGCACAATTAACAAGATGGGTCACATCTGTCTCAGCTCCTTTTCTGTTAAAATTAAAATTGAATCATTTGAAAAAATATGTGATATGACGTTTTTTATGCAATTTATATCAATTTTAATTGAAAATAGAGAATTTGAAAGGATCTTTACATAACATTAGTACCCAGTTTTTTTTCAAATGACCAGATGCTTTCTCTGTCAATGGGCTAAAGGGAACTTCAAATAGAAAATCACATAAAGACAGAATCAAAATTTGAAACAGATATAAAACAAGAAAAGCAAAGGAACTAATTGCAAACAAAAGTTTTATGCATAAAAGTCTAAAAATAAATGCAAACTCTACATTGCAAGCTAACAGCATTTGAGGGACAAATATCACAATGGAAGCCTTCACTTTGAACATGAAGGGCAGACTATAACTTTATGCTCTCCACATAGAGATTTATCACATTTTGAACAAAATTGACTCCCTTTCCTATCCTTTTTGTGATCACAAAATGTGCACCTTTGCCTCTTCCTTGGCACCAATGGCTTTTGGTTGGCATATAATACCTCCTCCTTCCCTAAAACTTTTTCCATTGTTAGACGTAATTCTGCTGGCAAATTGGCAGTGTACAATCTCTGCTTTATCCAGGGTTCTGCAAGGGCAAAGGATAATGCTTTGAGGAAGGTTGTGTGAGCAAAGTTTGAGCGACCTGCTAAAGGGTGGTTTAATTTGTGCAGGATAAAACTATTAATGGCTGCCAAATCTAACAAGGCAAATAGAAATCTCATAGTCCAATGGCGACTCTTTCTTTTTGTTGTTTTGTCATGGCATAATTTATCTATGACATCAATCCCACCTTTGGTATCATTGTAAAAATCAATAATCTCTGGTCTTCCTGTGGCATGGTTTATTTCCCCAATATCATGCATAGTAGAAATCAGCAAAACCTTCCGATTTTTCTTTGGATTATGAGAAAGTATCATTACATCAGGTTGATAAAGAAAATCTGTTGACATCACTGGAGCATTGCAGGCCAACATTGATGGTGGTATCTGTGGCTTATTTTTTCTAAGTGTGCCCACCATGGTCAATTCGTTTTTTAACAACTGATTGGCTAATTCCAAAGAAGAGAACCAGTTATCACATGTAATATTTCTTTTAGTGCCACTAAATGATTGGGACAGTTCCAAGACATAGTTAGTAGGTGTTGACAATCTGAGTTTTGGCTTCTGTTGTTTTCCAATATAGGGAATGCCTTTTAGAAAGTAAAAGGTTTTTGCATCTCATATTGCTACAACTTTAAGCCCATATTTATCTGGCTTGGCAGGAATGTATGTTTTATAAGGGCATTTTCCTCGAAAACTGAGCAACATCTCATCCACTGTAAGGTATTCAGAAGGAGTATAATATTTTAGACAGTTTTCTTGAAATGCATTCCATAAGTTTCGGAAGGCAGCAAATTTATCTCTAAGTTTTCAGGCTGCTCGTGTTCTTTTGTCATCAAATCGCAGTGCCCGGAGAAGGAATTCAAATCGGTTTTTTGTCATTACACTTCAAAACAGTGATGGGCCATAAATAGATGAGAACATGTCTGAACAATTTAAACCAGAATTTTTCAGAAGGGCACTCATAAATAGCACTCCCAGCAGTGCCTTGATCTCCAGCATATCAGTAGGAGTTGTGTAATATTGATTTGATTCATACCTACTTGCTAAGGTTTCAATATCAGTGTTAGTATATTTCACTACTATATCAAGCATTTCTTCACTCAGAAACAGTAAAAATAACTGCAGTTCACCTGTTGTGGTTTTTGCTATGTCCTTTGCACCTGGAAAGTGTGTAACCAAATTCCTTGCTGAAACTTTTGAAAATTTTGATTTAAGGGGTAGGTCAGTCCAAATGGTCTCATAATCTTTTCCAATTATAAAGTTCCTGCCCTCACTGGAACGTTGTGGGGCTTCAGTGTTGCATGAAGTAAATACATCTTCTGTGTCATCATCATTTGGCAACAGATCATCATCAGTTTCTGAACTAATATCATCAGAATCATTGTCAGAGAGGTTATAGTCTGAATCCTCCTGATACTTCAAATCCCTAAGGATATCCTTTCTGGCATCAAACAGCTGTTTTGTTGCCATTACAGTTGGTTTTTTCTCATACTACACACAACTAAACCCATAAGAAAAATTATAAAAAAATAACATTAACAACATGATGGGTCACATTTGACCCACATATGTTGTAAAGAATAAGGCTAGCAGGAAAGTGATACTTACAGGAGACGTCCTGCTTTCAGAGCAGTTAGAGGAAGAGTGGAACAAAGGTTACATGGATTCCCATCTACATGCATGTGGCGCTGCATGCATTATATAGGTATTTTCTATGTTAATGGGTCAAATACAACCCATCTTGTTATCTGAGGGTTAAAAATACATGTTGCGAGGCCTATTGTCGGTCATTGCTATCAGCAATTTTGAGGGTGATTTCGGAAAAACACCCTGCGGACTACACTTTCCCCTATACCCGGTTGTTCTATTTTGCATTTTCCATTGGGTTCAAGCAGAAAGCAATTCTTCAGAGATTAATCTGTGCCTAGAAAAGCGAGATTTGTACAAACGGGATATTCCTGGCTACACGAGATCATTCACAGAATCGATATGTATCTTGTTCGCGGGGCGGAGGCCTTCAAGCTGAAGGCGAGAAGACCGGAGAACAGAAAGTAGAGATCATTGTAAGGGTACTTTCCCCCCACTCTGTGGGATTTTATTTAATTATATTGTGATATTTCATTAAATTATCCTGTGATTAATGGCGCTTGTGTAGTTTAGTGGGTACAGCACACTTGAACGATTTAAAACGTAGTACAGAGTGTGTACTTAAAAGTGTGCTTGTAAGTGTACAAATACCAAGTGTACCATGTTATACAGCCGCCGAGTTTCTAAATTACTCCAGTTAGAGTAACTCTGGAGTTACTCGGGTCACTGCTGACGTCACAGGAGTAACACTGGAGTAACTCCGGTGTCATGCATTTAGGGACGATACAAGAGCAAAATTTATAAAGATGGCAGACGATAATTTGACGATGACAGGCGATAATTTTCTCGTTATGCCCCCAGATCTTCATTTGTCCACCCAGACACTGTTTAATTCATTCACATTTTATACAGTATATACACAACCCTAATAGCGGGATATATCATTGCATTCAGTACTGCGCATATAGGCCTACGTGCCAAGATTTGGTACTCACGCGTCCACGAAAACATCACATTTTGCCAGTGAAACTGACTGTTCGACCACCATTGATCTATTATGCATTTTTTTTTTTATCATAAAGTTGTAATAAAACTCTTATTTTGTAGAAAAATACTTTTAAGAAACGTTTTTAGGGTAAAAGTGTAGTTTAACCCAAGGAATTATTTCGTCATTCGTAGCAGATGAAATGTGGCGCTTCGGTCGGTATAACGTCGTCAAAATACTCGTTCCAGGGCCTGCTGCACATGCTATTGTTTTTAAATCGTTTGGACATAACGAAAGTGATTCGCGAAATATTAGGCGTGTTGAAATCAAGGTAAAGAACTTAATGCATTTATTTAAGGAATATCTTTCTCGTTATTTTAACTGGAAGCTTTCGATTGCATAAATCGAAAGCTTCCAGTTAAAATTACGAGAAATAAATTCATGAGTCGAAATCATTAAATAAATCGAAAAGCTTCCAGTTAAAATAACGAGAAATAAATTCATGAATCGAAATCATTAAATAAATTGAAAGCTTCCAGTTAAAATAATGAGAAAGATATTCATTAAATAAATTCATGAAATACCTCCCCCCTTATTTTTATCACTGTCCGTTGTTATTAAATTTGTATTACTTTGCTGACAATTTCTTGTATGACTTCGCTGTATAACATGGTACACTTTTAAGCACACTTCAAGAAATGTGGTAGCACACTTTTAAGTACACACTTTGTAGTACGCTATAAAGTGCCGTGTTTGTTTTTGTTTTGTGACATCTTATTTACCGCTACTGCTCATATCGCAAGGCCCCGCAACATGTATTTTTAATACTTTCCTTCATCGGAGGTACGAAGAATCGTCTACTACGCGATCGGACCCTTATAGGACAAAATTGGCACCGAAAAACGGAGTCCAGTAAGAAAACAAAGCAAGGAAGACAAAACGGAGACAGACCAAATAAAAAAAGATAAATCGGAACAAGTTTAACTAAAGACAAAAAATCTGAAAACAAGAAAACTTCAAAAGGAATTGTAAACTCACTCATCATGGAGTGAAACAGTTGGTAGGAATTGGACTGTGAAACGAGTGCTGTAGTGGTATTGGAATCCCCTGTGCAATACATACTGATAAAAACTTCTAAAAATGCCAACTGAAAAGGTTATAAGGACCAAATGATAAAAAGAAACTGAAGGACTAAATAACATTTAGAAACTTACTTTCATCGAACACGAACGAACAAACGAAACCCACCATCTTGTTTAGGAAGAGGAAATGACGGTAAAAGTGTAATTGAATGTCCTAATTGGTTTCGTCATGCGTTGCAGACGACTTGTGGCACTTCGGTCGGTTACAGAGGTTAAAAATTCACGTTCCAGGGCGTGTTGCACATGTTAATGTTTTGAAGTATTAACTGAGAATGGATAAAGTTGTTCCAGTCATTGTTTTTCAAATGGTGGGTACAAATAGGATTTTTTTCTGAGGTGAAAGATACATGCAATGAATTATCTCTGGTAAAGATCCCTTACAATGATCTCTACTTTCGGTCTTTTGGTTCTCCGGCCTGCGAACAAGATACATATCGATTCTGTGAATGATCTCGTGTAGCCAGGAATATCCCGTTTGTACGAAAAAGCAAATAAAGGTAAAATTGTCCTTTACGGTACTAAATGATTGCGTAGCTGGTAGCAGACGATTTTTTGTGCTCCGACTGACGAACGTATAACTTATACTTGATACCGGGCCTGTTTACGTTTGTAACAGTTATCCCGAAGTTATATCAAAAATATATAAATAATTATTACAAATTGTCAAAATTATGACTAAATTAAGATGAACTATAGAAATTGACAAAATAGTTGTCAAAATTCTACAATTTGTCATAATTTGTGATATAACTTCTAAAATTTCGTCATAATTTTTACAACTTCTGATATAATTTCGGTATAACTTTTTCAGACGTAAACAGGCCTGGTATCGAGTATAAGTTAGACGTTCGTCAGTCAGAGTACAAAAAATCGTCTGCTGCCAGCTACGCAATCATGTAGTACCGTAAAGGACAAATTTACCACAAATAAAAACTTCAAATTAAACCATTTATTTTTCTTTTTAGGAAATGAGAGCTTGATTTAAACTCCTTTTTTTGTATGTTGTTTACCTTGTACAGTATGTGTGCCTTGATTGCTAATAACAACTACATTAATGATTAATTGTATTACTGGATTAGTTTTGTGGGTTGGGGAGTAAGCCAGGCAGCCATTACAGGACCAACCCTTAGGAGGCTGCCCACAGGAGATGAGGAAGTAGGTGAAAGGATGAAGGAGAGGGTAAATTTGTTGCACCCAACGTTCTTTACCAACCACCCATGTTGGTATTGACGTGGGCTTGTGCTGCTTAACTGCAGTGATCACACAGTAACTGGTGTGTCCAACACAACTTGGCTGCACTGCAACACAACTGGGCTGCACTCCAATGCAACTTGGCTGCACTTGGTTAGCTGGATCCAGACTATAGTAATCTTTTGATTTATACCTCTCTCTCTTTTAATTTATACTCAATAATAGTAGTAACGATTGTAATAAAATATCAAGTTTTTTCTTTTATTTAATCATTAGTAATTCCTGGGTTGGGAGGAAACACAAATACGAGGGAACACTTCTCATACTATGATCATGTACATCCGCATATATCGGACCTATTAATTATTTTATTTTCATCTTTGGTTACGACATTTCAGTCAAGTATGGCAAAATTAACCCAGAAGAAAACATGGTCCTTGGTAAGAAAGGCCAGTAGTATGAGTCTGTCTGTGCCCTAATCTCCTTCAATTTATATGAATTATCCATTCTCCCTTGATACTCAGCCAGGGATGCACTTCCAACCAGAGGTCCATCATACCCCAGCAGTAGCAGTCTGATAAAAAGTCTAATGCAATGAGATATGTGCCACTGGCTTAGTGTTTCCCACCCTAATTTCATATTCATGTCATGCACACTCTCCCTGTGAGAAAATCTGTGAAGAACAATTCTTGCTGCCCTCCTTTGAATCCCTTCAATCTCCCAAGATAAATCCTGCCTGAAGGGAAACCAAATTGGACTACCATACTCAAAAATTGGTCAAACCATTTAAATGTGTGCTGTTTCTTTTACCTCCTTTGTGCTTTCCAAAAGGACCCTACTAATGAGGTGGAGGAATTGGCCAGCCCTCCCAACCAATTTACTAATATGATCTTTCCAGGTACCTTGACTTTAAAATAATTCCAAGGTACTTATGGGTCACAACTCTCTTGGCCCTAACTCCACCTATGTAGTAATCAAGATCCAGTGCCTTCCAAAATCTAGATATTGTGAGCATTCTACAATTTTACATATTTAAAGCAATTGTAAATCTTACCTAGGTCCTGTTTTAATTGTGCACAGGATTATAACCCCTCATCTAATACCTGAGCATTTCATGTGTCATCTGGAAATAGTTCAAGGAAGGAATTAATATCTAGTCCTATGTCATGCACATAGATAATGTACAACAAAGGACCCAATACACTTTCCTGAGGGACCCCTGATGTGGCTGGCTTCCATTCAGATGCACTACCCTTGAAAAGGACCCTCTGTTATCTATCAAGCAGATAGGACCTTACCCACTGAGTAACCTTACTATGTATCCCTAAGCTGGACAATTCTTAAACCAGCCTGTTCAAAGTCCAAGAATGCATCAACCTGCTTTGTATTATCTAAAGCCTTTTAATATTATCCATCAAGCAAGCCATTTGTGTGTCACATGACCTCCCTTTCCTATACCCATGCTGGACATTACTCAACTATTATATTATTAGAATACTTTTATATTATTGGATGACACAGCACAAAAAGGGCTGTCATCACAATTCTACTTGGGGTACCACACAGTAGCTATGCATGATGGTATTTGAGTTGACAGGTGGTCAATTCACATAGCATCCCACAAGTCATGCTGCATTCTGATTAGCTGGCAGATGAGGTGTCTGCTTTGGTTAGGTTGTGCATGGTGTTGTGTGTAATGTGACTCCAAAAAAGTGCTACATATAAGGAATTGTGCTAATGCTCCTTTCTAAAGCACAAAATGCCATCAAAATGTCAACAGCATTGATGGGATTAATGCTTAGCTGTGGTGATACAGTGGTCTATAGCACTTAGGTTCCACATTAGCCAATTTCCATGATGAAGGAACAATCTCTGTGTCTAATGACTTTTTAAATATTTCTAACAAATAATGGCTAGTTATCCCAGAAAGTTGCTGCAAAATAAATGGAGAAATGCCATGAGGGCCAGCAGCCTTATAAACCACTGATCAGAGGGAGTGGATCATCACCTCGTGGACAATAGAAGCCAACTAAATAAATCCCCCAACCACAAGATCTAATAACATGACTACATACCACTTCACAATCTTTCTCATATCTCACTTCCCTAGAGCTTTCCAGGGATTTACCCTATGGTTATAAAGACTCCACCCCCTCTGCCTGCATCCCTATCCTTTATGTAAGCTACACACTAATCTGGGCTGATTTTATGTCTACCATCAACCAGGATTCAGTGTGAATTATGATATCAGCATGTGATTTGGCAGCAAGGGCATTGAACTCAACCACTTTATTGACCATGCTTCTGTAATTTACAACAAGCAAAGTCAATTGATCACTTACTGTTAAATACTTACCTGTCTCCCCTATTAATGCCTTGAAGTCCTCTCCTATTGATATTGTGTCTTAACCTGGCATAAGATGACTTGGAACCTTTCCAAAAACTCAGCAATAAACTCCTTAATTTGTATTCCAATCTTTGAGGCAGCCCTTGCATTAAAATGTAATCCATGCACAGCAAACCAATGTCGGAGATCTGAGAGGCATGCTCTGTAATCCAGTAGTTTCACCCCAATAGTCCAAACTTCAGAAATCATCCTATTATTTATCCATCTGGCCTTTGTCATAGTTAACCTGCCTTTATCCTATAGTTCAACAACAGGACACAACATAACTCTAGCCTGGGGCCTCAATCTTTTTTTGCCCTTGGCTATATCCATAATTCCCTGAAGAACTTCAACTGCAGGTTTATCAAGGGTTATGCCATTTGACCCTATCTGTAAAATCATCATGCAATCCTCCCTTTTATGCCTTCCAACCTTGCATCAGGAAGGGAAGCACACTAACACACCCTCTGTCTAGCCCTTCTGGTAGTGCCCAGCTATCAACACCCCTTAAGTCTGTGTCCCCAAGTACTACAATGGAGTTGTCAGGTAATGGGTTTTGTACCAATTTAGTGCCCCCTTCATGAACGTCTTCCAATCCTCCAAAGGTACAATCCTGTGGTATTGAGAGAGGCATATGGTTATCCCCTGCATTCTTTTCCCTAACCACCTTTCCTTGCTATCTGGGTGCAATTTGCTGATTATCCTGTAGCTGTAATTCCCGTCTCCTTGCGACCCTTTGGCATTGCTCTGAGGGACACCTCATCAATCTTGATGTCCCCTTTACTACCTGATGTCATTACCAATATTCTAGGTGAACCAGGTGGTGATGCCATTGGAATCCCCACCCTACAGTTGGTTCATCTAGCTACTGGACATCTAGCTCAGGATGGTAGCCTGTAACCTGCTGATCTCCACCTGGATCTCAGCAAACCCCAAATTTAAGAGCTTGCAGCCACCACACTCTGTAACTTTCTTTGGAAGCATAGTAATATGATCTCTCAAACTACAGTGAAACTTCTCTACTCAGTCCACCCCTGGGGATTTACAAGAGTGGACCCATCAGAGGGGAAACTGATTAGGGGGGTTAACCAAAATACCAGGGAATTTTCCATTCTTTAAAAATCTGGACCTTTGCTTATTATAGTGTCCCTAGACAGGTAGTATGGGTCATTTGAATATAGAAGGGAGTTGATGGCCATATTAGGATACTGCATAATATGTACAGTATGATGGTTCCATTACTAGTGTCAGGACAGCATGGAGAAATACTGAATGCTTAACCCTTGTGTTACTACCCAGAATTTTCCACACTAGTTACTACCCAGGTACATGTTTATCCTATTGTAAAATGGCATTACTCTGACCCTGAAGATGCATTAGTGGTGAAATCTATTGCTTTATTTATTGAAGAGGGGGTGAGCCAGCAGCAATATCAGGATGACTGACAGGTACCCTCAGGGATACCTTTTCATTTGTGAAGGCCTCATTGGTAATTTGGCAAAATTGCCAATTGGGAGCATGCTAATGCAGTCAACCTCTTGCATACAAACTGCATCCATTTCTTCTTTGAGTCCACCAACAATTGCTCAATGTGCAAGAGCAGATCCACAGGGGAGCAATGCAGCAGTTGCTCCTCCCTCAGTGCCTCAATGGGACTCATATTTCAACTGATTCAACTTTGCAACTGATGAAGTATTTAAGCATTTGCTATTCCCACATCTACGGTATACTGCCAGTCCAATCTGCAGTTCGCTAAACCATTGAAGATAGGACATTCAGCAGTGGTGGATTGGGGGAGCATATCAAAAATGGTGCACCCCAGATATTTTTAAGTATTCAGAATCCTTTAGTATAAATCTAGCTAGCAATTGCAGTAGATTCCTCTCCTGCCCATTAGATAACTACCTATCTTCAATGGTGTAGCCAACTATAGTTGACCTGCAACTGTTGGACTGGCAGTCTAGAAATGTTGATAGAAATGCAAAAATCCACCACCACTTGTGCCTCATTGAGGAACTGAGGTGGAGCAATTGCTGCATTGCTCCCCCTCTGGGTCCACCCCTGGGACATTGTCAAAGAAGCATTGGAAGAACTATTATAATTGCTAGATGGATTTATACTAATGGATGGGGCAAACCCCTCATCCACCTCTGGATCCAGCCCTGTCAACATAATATACATGGACATAAAATCATTGTTGGTTCATCATGCAGCACCTAATAAATGGGGAAGAAAGACTTTAAAATCATGTGTAAAATGTCAGAAACCTATTTTTGCAATGAAAATTCTTTGACATTCTCAGTGTGTAAAAATTGTCCACAATCTTAAGTAACATGACATCCTTTGACATATTTTTAAGGATACAATAAACTGCTACAATTAAAACAAAGTATTATCTTGTTTCATCGATTTAATAAATACACTTGTAGCCAGTAGTATAATAAGAGGGGTATATACATTCACAAATTCTCTCTGAAGCTTCCCAAATAGTGGGGATTTGGATGGACAAAATTATACTTCTCAAAGAATTTTTTGGCATCAATGCAAAGTTGAAAATGGGTACATGTGTACCTGGGTAGTAACACAAGGGTTAATGTGCAAGTTGGTGTGCATCAAGGATCAGCAGTTTGCCCATATCTATTCACTACTAGTAATGCATGAGCTGCTGATGGGAATAGAGGATGGAGAGAGGGGCGCCTGTAGGTAGGTCAACATGAAGACACAGTACCTAACTTTCAATTAGAGATGCACTGATATGGGTTTGGCCGATATATTGACAAATCACAGCCGATATATAGTCAATGCATAGTGATTTCATGTTTTGGAAATGACAGAAGACAGCCTATGTCAGCGATTCTCAACCCATTTTTTCTCCACGGTACACTTTTACTAATTTTAAAATTTGACGGCACGCTAATAATGACACATTTCGAAGCACACAAACGCCAAAGAAAATATATCAGTTGCAACCCAACCCTATGCCAAAACTTGCCTCGGTAACTGTGTCAGTAGTTTTTGGTTTAATACTGGACCGAGGTGGGTTGGCTTTTTTTCGGCCGAGAGAGAAGCCCTGAGTGCACCTTCTTTCGGATGAGAAGTAAAACTGAGGTCCCATGTGGTGTACGATGGCATTAGCACGTGGAAGAACCCTCTCTATTATGGAACGGGTAGAGGACCAAAATTTCCAGATGCAGGAGCTCGCCCCCTCTTCAGTGGAATGTCTCAACGAACAGTAGAAAGACAATTAATAGCATAGGAATTGCAGCTTTGGTTCGCAACCGGCTGTGGGAAAACGCTGCCCAATATATCGCCCTTGTGTCTAGTCAGAGGGACAAGATGGGTACCCGACCTCACGGCACACTCTTGTGAATCTCACGGCACACTAAAGTGCCGTGGCACAGTGGTTGAGAATCGCTGGTCTATGTGCTCAGATTCGGTAATAAAAACCATTGGGTGTCTGCACACTTGAAACAAGGAGTCAAATAGACAAAACTGACTGACAACCACATATCACACACACTGCCGTCAGTGCTGTAAGTGAAAATATTGTGAAATAAGTTTTCTTGTATAGTTTTACTTTATATATGCATTGGTCCTTTTGACAATCCATGTCAAATACAGTATACTTATGAAATTTTAAAATTATCGGCTAAAAGCTGGCCGATACCGATATCATAAAGACAGGCTGATACTTTCAATTGGAGTGGCCATGGCCATAGGTGTGAGATTCACTGCAGGGATGAGATGAGATGAGGTACTGCTTTACATCCACAGTAAAAGGCAGAGCCCTTAAGAAGTGGATGGGGAAGGAAAAGGTAAGAGGGAGAGGGGTGGTACACAAATGAGCAATCTTACATTAAAATGGTATAATATTTTAAAAATCAAAGATATTTGCCTAAAATCGAGAGTAATTTGCACTTTAAAACTTTTGTAGACAACAGGTCGTCCACTGATAAAGCAAAAGAATTGAAATCGCTTTGGATAAGGGAAATAGGATTTTTAGAAACACCCGAGTGTATAAAAAAATATTTTCGCCATAAACGATGGCTAGGCACAAGTATTTGCATCTTCAAAAGTAATGCTGGACAGTCAATTTGATTGGCCCAAAGACAATGGAACCACAATATTCAAGTATATGTAATATTTCAGTAGTGGTAACGAATTTGCAACTTGATGTTATCATTCCAGGACTTACCAATAAGCAGCACCTTATCATGCAGCTTTGCAATTTTTACCATTTGAGATTTACTGCACACTGACCAACATATGATTGCATATGATATCACAGGTTTAATTGAGCTAATAAAGAGGGATGTACAAAGAGAGGGAAATGCATTTATCCCCTTAATGGACTTGAGGGCATTGAATGCTCTTTTTACTTTTAAAAATACATGGTGAAGATGAAACTTGAATGTTAGCTTTGTTTCCAAGTGAACACCCAGACCTTTTACCAGTGAGTGTCTTGATATCAATGAGCAATCAACATATGTGTAGGGGTAAAACACTGGTGAGCAAAGCCAGTGAAAGGAGATTATACAATTCTTATCTGGGTTTAATGCCAAGTTATTATCTAGCAGCTAACGTTCTACCCAGTTAAAAGATGCATTCAGTTCAACTGCTGATGATGTATTGGACAAATCCTTTTCCAGCTTTAGGTCATCTGCAAAGGCCAAGGGGCTTGCACCTGAGGGCATATTAATATACAAGTCATTCATATAAATGTTAAAATGTAAAGAGCTCAACAAACTACCCTGTGGCAATCCCTGTATATAGCAACAATTCCCAACTGTATTGCCGATTCTTATATAATTCGGTCTGCAAGATAAATAATCATATAGAAAATATAAAAGGTCTCCAGATAGGCCATATATTGACAACTTCCTCATCAAGAAATCCACTGATATGCAATCAAATGCTTTTGAGAGGTGTAGATAAAGCACATCTAATTGATGTCTATGCTGTAATGCTTTTATAATGGCATCCAAGTGCAAAAGAAGATGTCTTTCTGTAGACCTGCCCCTCACAAAACCTTGTTGGGCTGGATGTAGAAAGTGACTACTCCAAGCTACTAATTTGCTATAGATGATTAGTTCTAAAGTTTTAGAAATAGGTGATAGTGAGGTGTTGACCAAGTGGTAGGTGAGTTTGTCCTCAATAAATTTATTAATTATTAGGAAATTGAATAAGGAATTGGAAGACCTTCTCAACAGGTATGAACAATAACATTAAAATAACTGCAAGTGAAATTAACAAGAGAATAACAGTTTCTAAGTGCAGAGGGAAAACACATGTTACACAAAATGGCTGAAATAGAACTCCCCGTTTGAATCCAAAAAATTGAACTCCTCTTCTACTTTTTGGGTTCCTTCTAATGACTGTGCATGTGCAGCCATGCATGTGCATCACCCCCTTCTTAATTAAAGAAGTGGGGAGAACCAAAGTGGCCCTTGACACATGTCCTGCAGGAAGAATGACATGGGGGCACCAAAGGTACCTCTGCTGACTGAATCCTCAGGCCAGGATCTTTAGGTAGGAAAAGGTGCATACTCGTGACATTCCACACTTGGCTGTCCAAAAGCCTGTAGGTGAAATCCCCCAAGGTGGCCTTCACTGTAAGGGGTGGTGATTATGATGATTGCACCTTCCAAATTGTAGCGAGTGGTCTCTGGACCCAGACAACATCTCCAACATGAAACCTCACACGACCTGGCAACCTCCTGGTGTCAGCAATGTGATATGTCCTGCATGTTGGAGTGCCTGCTGAACTAGAGGCATGAACATGAACTCCTGGTACAACGTTTGTACCTAAAGGTGGAGTTCATGGCTCGAATGAGAGATGTGGCCTACAATTAAACATTAATTTGGCAGGGCTTAGAGTCAAAGTATCCAGGCACCCTGCACAGTAACGTTCAACGAGGTCCATCATCCCCTTTTTAGAATTGTAATGGCTTGTAGACAGGGTCTGTGCATGGAATTTCAGTGTGCGGTTGAAAGATTCCACTTTGACATTGGCTTGGGGATGGTACACTGGAGTACGGGGATGTGCAATGTTACATTCCAATAAGAAGGAAGTAAATTTATGCTGGTAAATTCTGGACCATTGTCCGAGACAACAATTGACCCACCACAGTGGCATAGTGATTAGCATGCTCGGTAACTACGCCAGTAGTTCTAGGTTAAATTCTGGACCATGGTGGGTCGGCTCCTTTCAGGCAAGAGAGAAGCCACGAGTGTGCATTCTTTCGGGTGAGAAGTAAAACCGAGGTCCTGTGTGGATGTATGATGGCACTTGCACATAAAAGAACCCTCTCTACTATGCAACGGGTAGATGAGGCAAAATTTCCAGGTGTAGGAGCTCGCCCCCTGGCGTCGATAGCATTCCCCAATGAACACTAGACCGATGATAAATAAGCGTAGGGGTGCAGCTTTGGCCGGCAGGCTGCAGAAAAAAACTATTACCAATATATCACCCTGCATCCATTCAGAGGGACAAATGGGTACCTGACCCTGCCATAGGTGGGAAAAGGGTTAGGAGTTGCTTTTTGTCCGAGACAACAATGTCAGGATTGTCATAATGTGCAAACAACTCTTCCAACCACCGAATGACTTTGTTAGCCTCGTGACTTCCAGTGAGGTAGATCTGTGGAAAGCCTGTGAAATTATTCATCACTGTGGTGATGTACCTCTCGTGTGGTGGTGCTGTCGAGAATGGTCCCATGACATCAATCACAATATTCTCCCATGGCTTGGATGCAGGGGAAGTGGATCTGTAGGGATTCTTCCTTTAGGTGAGGATTTCTCTGATTGTTGACAGCCTGGACATACTCATATAAACATTTCAATATCCCAAGACATTGTCAGCCACCAGTACATCTCACATAACTTGGGTTTAGCCCAGAGTATGCCTGGGTGGCCCTGGTGTGTGGCCTGGAGAAGGGAACGATGTAGCTGTGCAGGAACTGTGATCTTCCTCTTCATATGAAGACAGTCCTGAGCAATGGACAGCTGGTTACATGTAACAAAATATGGTGCAATGTCCTCAGTGCATGCATTTGGCCAATGGTTGTCTTTGACCATCTTCCAAACCCATTGGAGAAGGGCCAATGGTTGCCTTTGACCATCTTCCAAACCCATTGGAACGTTTTGTGTTGACAAGGTGGCTAATGGCAAAGCCTAATGTGTCCACTATATGGATTGCAATTGCTTGCAGTCATAAATGGGACAACATGTTGGGGGTGGTATTCTCTTCCCCTGGATGATGTTGGATGACATAATCAAATTCAGCCATCTAAAGTCTCCACCAATCAAAATTATGTGCTTTACGTCCATCGCCATGCTGAGACAGGATGGAGACGAATGCCTTATGGTCTATTATCAGAATGAAATGGTAGCCCAAAAGGAAGTTCAACCAGTTTTCACATGCCCAAACACAAGCCAATGCCTCATGCTCGTTGGTGGCATAGGCTCTCTCTGTTGGGAAAATGTGCATGATGCAAAGATGACTGGTTGCAGTTTGCCACGATATAACTGTGAAAGCGTGGTGCCTAAGCTGATATTTGACACATCCAAAGGGACTGCTATGGGCAGGATAGGGTCAAAAATCTCTAGACTTAACTGGTCACTAAGTAGAGACTTCACTTTTTGGAATGTGCTACCTGAAGCTGGAGTCCACTCGAACTTCTGGGCTTCACTTGAGTGAGTCAAACACTGCAGTGGTTCGACGAAATCTGCCAGATTTTGAATGAACTCCCGAAGGTAGTTGATAGAGCCCAGGAAGCTACACACATCTCGTTGATACTGAGGTGCAGTAGTGTCCCTGATTGCTGCAACCTCCACTGGGTCAGGCCGAATACCCTCCACATCAATTATGTGGCCTAAAAATTTGACACTTTTAATGTTGAACTCACACTTTTCAACGTTAATGCGGAAGTCCTTAGCACCAAGGCACCGGAGGACTTCTTTCAGTTGCTCATCATGCTCATTGTGTGCCTACCATAGATCAGAATTTCATCTATGTGGGCGATGCAGCCCTGTCATCCTGCAAGCGTCTGGCTGACAAGGCATTGAAAAACTGATACATCAACTGTGAGTCCCATGGGCAGGCATTAGTACTGAAAGAGGCCATTGGGTGGGATTGTGGTTGTAAGGGGGCGACATTCCACTTTTAATTGACTGTGCCAGTATTGCTTGGTCAAGTTGAGCTTCATAAATACCTTCACACCCAATAGTTGGAGGTAGAGATTGTTGACTCATGGTAGCAGATGGTGTTCCAGAAAACTGTACTTATTCAAGGGAGATAAGTCAGTTGTTATCTGGACTTGTCCATTACCCTTGGGTACAGAAACTAGGTGGTGTGCCCAATCAGACGGTCTGTCGACTGGCTTCCAGTTGCCATCATCAACCATCTTGTGGATCTCAGTTTCAACCATGGCACAGTACATGATCGGTACAGGGCATGGCCCATGTGCTGTTGGAGTGGCATCATTGTGGAGGCCAATCTGGTGTTCAAAGTTTGGGAAGCACCCAATGCCTTCCTGTGTGAGTTTCAGGAACTCCCTTATTATGGTATGGGCTGGAATAGGTGGAACTAACGTTGCAGACTTTAGAACTCAAGTCAGCTACCCATAGTGGGATGATGTGTGGTCTCTGCACTGGACTGGCTTTATGGCAAGCCAGTGTTGGAAAAGTAGTCGTTGTGGGAACTAAGAACCAATTGGTGATCTGCAGTGGAGTGGCATGTGGCCTGACTCTAGGACGTGCTGGTGTAGGAGTGGTCATGTTGGTTCCAGAGCTCAGTTGGCAGCCTGTGGCAGTGCAGTATGAGGTATGTGTGGTGTGACCCTTGGTCTCTTCATTCTTGGTGTATGTTTGGCTTGCGAAGTGTGCAGGTTCCAACTGTTTGACGTTTGGAATCGATCACCATGACTAGAACCTTGATGGTATCAATGCCCCAAATAGCTTGGTCTGTTCCATTGAGCATGAAAACTGTTCATGTCATGGTCTTATCACCATAGATAAGGTTTGCTTGGAACATGCCTCTCAAGCCCTTAATCAAGGTTCCATCAAAGTTGTGGAGATTCACATTAGTCCATGCCCTCAGGCACAATCGTAATGGTGGCGCCAGTGTTGAGGACTCCACTAATCGAGGCTTTCCTATTCCCAAGAAGAAGCTCGATGGAACATGTGAGGTCCATGGGTGACTGGCAGTGGATCTGCTGGAGTGTGATGTGGCAGATATCCATAGGATGATCCTTCACTTTCTTGGAGGAGTGACACACAGCAGCAAAGTGATTCAGCTTCCCACAGGCATCACAAGTCTTGCCTTTTGCAGGGCAGTTATCCTGGCTGTGTTTGCATCCACAATTCGGACAGGGCTTATTAGGACCAGGTTTGCCATGCCTGATCGAAGAGTCCTGTGTACAATGTCCTGAGTCTGGTATACGAGACCATTGGGACCCTTGCTGCATGCTGCAGACCCAATGGATAGAGGGCTGACCCTGAAGAGAGGTGGATCTGGTTTCTGACGCTTCAATGGACTGCATTATGTTCAAGAAGGACTCAAGGTTGACTGGCATAGTGGAAAGGAGGCGTTTCTGTGTCTCCACATTGACACAGTTGATTGCCAGAGCATATGCAAGGTCAATGTCTTTTGAAAAATTTGCTTAATTGCAGTCCACTTGCAAATTGCTCAACTGACTGACAAATTCTGTTGTCAATTCTCCCTGGACTTGTTTGCAGGACAAAAACGGAAAAATGCGACTGCTTGTGGCGAAGTATCCCCAAATGCACTTTGGATTGCTGTGAAGAGCTCTTCAGGTGTTGCTGTCTCCCTTCATGCCATCATTGGGTGACTCATGAAGCATTGTGCAGCCTCAGAGCCCAAATGGGAAAACATCATATTAATCCTATCATTACTCATTAATCTCTTGTCTGGAGCATGCTGACCATCAATCAGTTCCATGATGATGTCTAGCTGTTGCTTCCAGGTGGTGAGACTCCATGGTTCCATTGTGGAGTGCTCCCACAGTGGTGCTACTGTTGGAATCAGGATAGACATATCTGGTAATTTCAATGATATTGTCAAATTGAATTCAAGCTTACTCAGCTTCTAAATGCTGTGCTGATTTGGTCCAGGTTCGTGATCCAATGAATTCTGAATTCCAAGTTCACGATGGCATTTGAGGTGTTGACCATGTGGTAGGTGGATTAGTCCTCAGTAAATTTATTAATTATTAATTAAGGGATTGGAAGACCTTCTCAACAGGTATGAACAATAACATTAAAATAACTAAAAGTGAAATTAACAAGAGAATAATGTTTTCTAAGAGCAAAGGGAAAACACATCTGTTACACAAAATGGCTCCAATAGAACCCCCCATTTGAATCCAGAAAATAGAACTCCTCTTCCATTTTCTGGGTTCCTTCTAAGGACTGCACACATGTGGCCATGCATGTGCAGGCACCATACACACCAGATAGTATAGACATTGGCTACAACCCAATGCAAATGCTGTTTAAAAATGGGCAAAATATATGTGGATCTGAATTCATCAGGAATGTAACAACGATTAAATAGAAGGAAAACAAGCTTGCCAATACTGGGGCCAAGAGATGACAATCTGGCCCAGGAATGAAGGAGGGCCTTAGCTTTTGCAGGGCTGCAAGACCTCAGCCATTGCAATAGTACCCAATGACATAGATTCACTGCCACACCCTAAATTATATGGATAGGTTCCACCACCTGGGCCTGGGGAGGAGCCCTGGCACAGATTAGGGTAATGAATTCAAAACAAGTCAGCCACCTCAAGAGTATCAGTAACCAACTGATTATTCACAGACAAAATTACATTTTCAGATCCTCGATAGACCAGTCATTTATCTTTCTGCCAAAATTGTTGTGGGGAACGTCTCCTGGCTAGTAGAGTAGCCAAGACTGGCTAGTAGAGGAGTTAAGCTCTTGCTGGCTCGGGAATGAAGTGATACCAGTTGCACAAGTGTTTCACTATTTAGGATTTGTTTTCCAAAGCAATGGGGGATAGACTATGATGTGACACATAGGATTAATGCAGGATGGCTGAAGTGGAGGCAGGCAAGTGGAGTCCTCTGTGACTGCTGGGTCTGAATAAAGTTGAAAGGCAACGTTTTCAGAGCAGTAGTTAGGACCACATGCTGTGTGGCTTAGGGTGTTGGGAAGCTAGGAAGAACCGTGAAAGGGGATTGCAAGTGGCTGTGGTGCAATTGCTGTGCTAAATGAGTGGGGTGTCACATGCCAATAGAGTTTGAAAGAATTACATTTGATGTAGCTTGGGGGTGGGAAACATCACAGAGAAAATGAAAGAATCAGCTGAGGTGGTATGGGCATGTGATGAGGAGGGGGGGGAGGAACTTATTAAGTCCATTGTGAGACTGCAGGTGATTGTGCTACCAGTGGTAGGGGAAGCCCAAAATGGACATGGGAGCAGGTAGTTGAAAGGGACATGGAGGAGTGTGGGGTGGAAGGTGAGTTGGAGAAGGATAGGTGGGAGTGGTGGATAAGACCCTCCAGACCAAACCCTGCTACAGATGGAGTAAGGGTGAGATGATGATGATGATAAAAAGTGGACCTTTGTGTTGGTGAGCCAATTACAGAGGTTCACTGATAGTGAGATTTCACTATAGATGAAACTCACATAATTTTAAACTCACACAATATTAGGTGACAATTGGACCCAGCAAAAGGTTGGGTCACATTTCAGACAGCAGACGATGGACCATTGTTAAGGGTCGATGGACCTATTAGAGGGGTTAAAAATACTGCACATCTAAGAGAGAATTTTTCAAAGTTGTGGTGATATCTGGGAAGAGGAAATGAATAAGGATAATTCTAATTCACTTGTAGCGAAGGCTTTTTTTATAAGTTGTAGAAAATTTGAATAAAGA